>JASVER010000077.1:1477474-1770125 GCA_030449065.1 Oceanodroma leucorhoa
ACCCGGGTGGGAAGCGAGGAGACCCTGGGCACGTCCCGGGCTGCCTCTGAGTAGGAAGTGGAGTGGAGGCTGGGCGGGGGCAGTGGCTGGGAAATGTTTGGGAGGAGCGAGGGGGCCGTGAGGAATCGGCGTGTTCGTTTTTCTGCTCTTAGCCCGTAATTTTTTCCTTCCTTCAGGGACCCCAAGCACGTACGTTTAAGGCATGCATGTTTATGTTTGTTAGGTGTCTGTAGACTTTGATTCTGTGCTCCTTACAGGTCAATGGATATACAGCCATCAGCTTTAATGTGCAGTGGCGGTATCTGGTTGGGAAGACCAGAATCACGATGACAGYGACGTTTTACCATGAAAGGTTTTCCTGCGTTTTGGAAATGCCTTCACTATGAAGGCCTGAAATTGAGGGTCTGCCAATAGGTTCTGGTCCTATCCCTAGCCACTCTGCAATCTTTTCACACTATGTTTCAGATTTATGCCAGGCTTGCTTTCAGTAGTGCAGCTCTTCATGCTTTTTCTCCAAACTACTTGTTTTGAAATTGGTGGGGATGGAAAACTAATTCTGAACACACCTACAGCTCTGCTCTTAGTCAGCCACTTGCTTGTAAATGCTGTTCTTTGTTTACTGCTTAAGGATGGAGAGATGTGCCTATAAAATTGAAGATGGTAATGGAACGYGTGTCAAACCGTACACAACTATTAAGTCAGATACAGGCAATGATGTGACTCAAGTTGGCATTCATATAATCTTAAAAAAGAATTTGTGTTAACCATTTCCAGTTGTAACTAAAGTCGTGGAACAGTTTAAAGGTTATTTAAGAGGATAATCAAATGAAAGAGAGGTGATTTTTTTAGTTTAAAAAAATAAGCTGTTTATATTTAACCTGTTCAGCAGCCTTTTTTTTTTTTTGTCAGTCTTTTCACTTTTCTCTATTAATGCGTGGGAAATTAAAAGAAGAATTTCCTGAAAGGGGTAAAATCAAATTATTTTTTAAAAAGCTCTGAATTACCAAATAGTCTAAGTTTGTCTTACTGCTAGGGTTGTAATCATGTGATCGACTGCCTTAGTGGCACCTGTTTTGTGTGCGTGCATTAGTCTGGCAGCCCAKGTAGCAATTTTTATTTGTTTTTTGGATTCTTATTACAACTGTACAGCTTTTGTATCYGATTTTAGTTCCTCCAAGCAAGTTGTTTTCTTCAATGTGTTATTTCCAGAGYGTTCCCCTAAACTCTCTGAAAGCGTCAGCCTCTGTGGTATTTAATATCCTTTATTAGAGGACAAGACAGTGCCATATAAAGCAAATAACCTTCCTGTGGTTTTGTACTGATGGTTTTGAACACAAAAATCTCTATGTTCCTTGCTAAAGCATTTGTCTTTTATTTAGTGCTTCTGTGGAGAACCTAGTCTCYCACCAAATCAGAGAATACTGGTATTTTGAATGGAGACAGCGCAGCATTTTATTTTTTTTTTCTTGTCATTAGCAGATACAAAACTTGTTTCCCTAAATATTGATATACAAGCAATTAAATGTTTAATCAATTTAAAATCTTTTCTTCATTGCAAGATAGTTGAATTACAGGTACTAATAAAATATCAATCAGTATGTAGACTGRGTAGTGTTTCTTAGAAAAACAAAGCTATGCAAATTATGTTTTCTTGATTCATCTCAGAGGTTTTTTCTCCCAAATAGTGCAATCGGRTAACTTCTCTGGTCAGTTTTCTTGGGCAGTTCATGGCTATTTTCTTTCTTTAGATAGTTTTCYCACTGTGCTGAGATTAAGCAGCWCTTTGTCTGTCTGTTATCTGCTTATAAATACTGTTTCCCCAAGATGCAAGGGTCAATGTGTAATAAGGAAGTAAAAAAACAAAAACAAACAAAAAACCCCAAAAACAAACAAAAAAAAGAAACCCCAACAACACAGTAAGCAAACTTGGATATGAGAATGGCTGAAGGGATTATTTTTATTGTTCCTTGACCTCTTGTTCTCCTCTTTTTAAGACTTCTAAAACGTGAAAAGTTTGCCCATTTTGTAGTTTAAAGATGAAGTGACAAGGGCTCTTGGTGTGGGGCAGTTCTATCAGTCCAAAAGGTTTAGCCATGTCTTTAAAGTGAAGTCTTACTTTAGGAGTGTTAACAGCATAGTTTTGTGGAGTAGGGCAGGCTTTAGAAACCTACCACAGGTATTGTGGCATGCCGTTTTTATTCTGCCAAGTGAAATGTGCTGGAAGAAACTCAGTAGGAACTAGCAGATTATTCCCTGACAGAAAGGCAGAAGGTCCTCATTGAACTGGCCATTGATACTTTGCTGGWGATGGCAGCTTTCAGTTCATACTTGCTGCCACGTTGTGAATTCACCTTGAGGTGGGAGATGCTGTCGCACAGATGTTTTTTTCGGTATGCTGTGGCTCTCACTCAGTTCTGTCCATTACTGTCTTTGATATCCCTTTCATAGTTTGGTAACTTTCTTGGTGACATTTTTTTGCAGAKGTAATTATGCTGTTTAAAATACAGAGTAAGGCAAGGAAATCTCTAGCTGCTTGGTTCTTCAAATGTTTTAACTCAGATAGCCAAGTTTTCTGGAAATGTAACCTTTCCAAATCTGTTTGATGATCTTTACCCAAGAACACTTCAAGAACAACAACAACAAAAGGATGTAGTATTCTAAAAATGACTGAGGTACCAAAGATAGGAAAACCAGAAGCATGGTGACTGTCTTTATTACTAATTTTTGAAGGATAGGGAGAACTACAAATTGTTAGGCTAGTCTGCTTCCTTTTGAATTCCTGAAAAAAATTCTGGAACAAAAGCTATTTGTAAGCATCTGGAATATAATAGCTGAGTAAAAGACAGCATCAGTTTGTCAAGGACTTGAAGTAATCTAACTTATTTCACTGAGAGGCCTACTGTATACGAGAGGGTGGGTCAATGTCTTATATTTGGTCTTTAATAGGACTTTTTATTCTGTTTCTCAGCATGTTTTTGCTGGGGAAGAACAGTTGGGAACAGCTACTGTTGTGGTTAAGGAGGCCAGTCCCTTGTCAACTACTCCAGTATTTTCACKAAGAGTTTCAGTAATGAAATGATGTGATTATTAAAACTTAAGAAAGCACAAAGCTAGGAGGGATTGCAGACCTTTTCAAGTGTAGCAGTGGAAATCAAAATGCCTTGAAGATTCAGAAGCCTGGAGGAGGGGAAAGGGTACAAAGGAGTAGAGTTTGTGCCTGCGCTTAAGCAGGAGCAATCAACTACACAAATACAGGTTAGAGAACAGTGTTGTGTTTCTTGAAGGGGAAGAATTTGGAGAGCATAATAAGCTGAATACATGAAGAGAACATCATGCAGGTTATACTTCTATGTRTACATTTCAGTAAGGCATGTGAAGCAAAGTTTACCCTTGGTTCAGGCCTTTTCAGGCATTAGCTGGGTTCCAGCTCAGTGTAGAAGGAAGTGAGTAAGCTGGGGAGAGTGTCAAGGGCAGCAGTGAGAAACCTGCAGAAAGTGTGACATTAGACTGACTGGGAAGGATTGAAGCACCACTTAACTTAGCTGTAAAATTAACAGTTTGCTGGTAAAATGCTTTCCTGCAAAGTTTGAAATGAACGAAACTGTGGTACAGTCTCATCTGGGATTTCTGATTGAAGGGGTATTGGAGTCCATCTTAGTGAGACCAAGGTATCTTCTTCACAGATATGCTCTACTCTTTTTAGCCCTTCTTTAAGAATATAATATTGGAGTGTCTTTGTTGTTAAATTTGGTGCTATATAAAAGCTCTAAGAAAGTGTGGGTTTTTTAATTCTCTGCCATTTCATTTAGTAACTTGAGTATTTCTGTACCAGGCAGAGTAGTTAGTTCATTTGTAATGTAGATGGTCATGAGTGTGGTTAGTCTTGAGGTTGACAAGGTAATTTAATACTGTTGGTAGCAGGGAGTCTCCARGGGAATTAAGTGTGAACTGAGCCCTTTATGATGCTTGCAAAGAGTTATTAGCTGGGTTTGGACTCCAGAGGATTTCATGTCAGAATTTTGAAATGTATGTCCTACATGGGGGTAACCAGACTCTTCCATTCACAAAATTAAAAGCTTACTGATTTTGTCTATGTCCAAAACAAAGCAAGAAAATCCTAAGCCTCCACAAGCGCATTGGTTAAGTTGCACTTCTCGTGCCAGTGTTCCAGCTTTTGATCTTATTTATATTAATCCGTAGCTGCTTTACTCTCCGGAAGCAGAATATGCCAATAGATACTTTTACCATCAGAGTGAGGAATTTTGTTACATTTTGTCATTGCTTAATAGTAGCATCGTCTAAGCAGTTGAAAGTTGTGCAGTACCAGAGAACTCTTCTGAAGTAGTTCATTGATCTTGGGAGGACATTCTTTAGGGGTTCAGGAATTTCAACCAGCTGATACTAGGGAGCTGTGTGCTAATAGTGAGAAGCCTSTCTAAATAAAGTGAAGAAACAGAATTATGGATAAGGAGAGGCTGCTTGCCACAGGAAGGCATGGCTTTGTAGCCTGAAGTAATATATTTTAAGGTCTCATACAAATAATTCTAGTAGCACGGGTCCCAAATACGGCAGTCCTGTTAGGCAGGATTTTAGTTCACAGTCAGAGCTCCTCTAAAGCATTGCATTTCTCACCTCCTTCTCTCCATTTAAGCTATTTGTGCTGAAAACTAGTTTTAAGTGGTTTCTGTCTAAAAATTTTGAACTGTTATTTTGAAAATGTGTATACATTACTTCAGAACAACTCTTATTTGTYATCAGTTGCAGTCTTGTAAAAAATAGGCCTTTCATTTTGTAGTTTGAGATTAAAATAGGAACCAGGTGAAGAACAGAAAAATGTAGTTTACTTTGATAACTGCAAGGTTGCTTTCGGCTTTGAAAGTGAGTTAAGTTGTGGTAGGACTCAATTCCCTCTCTATTTTAGCATATTCAGTACATGTTTATAATCTTTTTGGAAGTTCCCTCATGGTAGTAAGTTAGTGCAGCATCTTGCACAAAAACTTTTCACCTTCTGTTTTGATAGCAGCTTTTTAGGTGTGATTGCAGTAAAAAATTGTATAGGTGTGAATAATGGAGGGTATGCTGTATAATTTTTCTTGTTTACATAGCATAGGGTGTGGCTACAATGGGCACCCAAAGCTACATGTGTCAGATAGTACTGCCTTAATAAAGTCAATGTGTAGTATTTCTTTTCCATTCATTTTTTTSGTGGAATTTGCTACTATACTGTCAATACAAAAGACTGTTTTCTGAGGAAACAAGAATGGTACAATAGAATAGACAAGTACTTGCTTAGAATAAGTTATTGAGAAATAGGTTAGATATCCTGCATTCATGACTTACAAATGATCTAGCCAAAATGTAGTACAGGCAGATAGTAAGGGGATGCTTTGACCTAACAGAAAGGCTAACAATTTGAGAAACACGTTAGATGAAAGGCAGAAGATAAAAAGTAAGCGTGTGCATCTTTGGTAAGAAACAGCAAGATCACTTGAGCTATTTTCAGAATATGGGATGCTCTGTGTATAACAGCTGATATGGAGTAAACAGACTGCTCTCACTATTTGGAAATTAAATGTGAAAGTAGCGAAATGAGGGGAAACAAATCTTCGGGGAAAAATCACAGCATAATTGTCCCATGTGTCCTCAAGGAAATACTGGCAACACAAACTTTGGAATTTTTTAGTGGAAATAAGACAGTTTTCACTGTTTAGTGCCCTCATACATAACGGATCTGCTTAAGCAGTATACTGAGAAATTAGTAAAGGAAATGGTTCACTTTACTTTTAAATCCCTTCATAATTTGTTAAATTGAGGGAAATTTTAGTAGTAGCATTTCTTTTAAATCTCTAAAGTTCCAGTAAAAAGTGAAAGCGCTGAAAATTCAACAGTGGAGAAGCCATAGCAAAAACTATTTCAGTTAAATCAAACCAGTGAAATGGTAATCTTGATGGAGGAGCAAGTCAACCTGACTAGAGTAGTAAACTTTTTTTAATGTGTGACGTGCCTGTGGTAAAATGATGGTTATTAAAAAGGTCAGAAGCAGTTTAACTAACGATGTAACAAGTCAGTGAAATTTTCTCTCATTTCACTTTTGTGCAACTCACTGGCCCTTTACATAATAGCATGCCTGTATGAAAGTGTATGAACTTTCTAGACAGTTATAGCAGTTCCGACTGTAACACAGACTAACTGAACCCAGAAGGATGAGCAAAGCAAAAATATATCATGGCAAGGCTAATAATGAACGAATTAAGACCTTTGTTTCTCTAAAGAATAACAGAAGAGGGGTAGGAAGGTGAATTAGATAGCATGTTACCTCTTATTACGTGACATTCTAAACCTAAAAGAGGTACATCACAAGTAGGCTAACATATACTTTGCTGTATTTTTATGCTCTATTAACTGTGAGTACAGAATTTAAATGCATAGTTGAAGAACAGTCCATTAACAAAGCTTTCTAGAAACATTTAATTTAAACATTTAACCCTTTGTCCAAATTCGTTGATTTCTTCTAAAAGAAAAAAMAGAGCAGAATAGATTTTCTTTTGAGCTTTATACTGGACTTAAAAGTTAGGCTTATAGTCATATTAAAGGACAGAGATTTGACTTTTGGATCTATTGTATATCAAGAAGATGAAGAGGAGTTGTCCTAATATGTTTGTAGAARTGACAAAATTGGAATGACATGATGTTTTGATTTCTGCAAAGGACTTTAAAGCACCTTGCTGAAAATCTTGTTCTTCATCTCATCAGAGTTCTTGTTGTGAAATAAGAAAAGTCTATTAATATGTTTAAAAATGTCTGTTAACTCTTTTCTGCATAAATACCTTCCAGAAATTTTCATGTAATTAAATGTCTTCTTGTCTTACAGTTTTGATCTGCTTTCTTAAGTGAGCTGCGCTGTGTGGCTGGAGTGAACTTTCAATAATGAGTGGTGCAGCGTTGGGCCTTGAGATAGTATTTGTCTTTTTTCTGGCCTTATTTCTACTTCATCGGTATGGAGACTTCAAGAAACAGCATAGACTCGTGATCATAGCAACATTACTGGCTTGGTATCTTTGCTTTCTTATTGTATTTATACTGCCTCTGGATGTCAGTACGGTAAGAAACTTGTGAGTTTCTCTGCTTAGTTACATAAAATGTGTATCGTATTTTTTTAATCATAATTTCAGAAGGCAATATCTTAAACAGCAAATAAATTTTCCAAATAGTATCTTATTAAACTAAACACTTGTTACCTTTTTGCATGACAGTGTCTGTGTTTACAATTAATTTTATTTTTTGTTGATCTCCTCGGATAACAAATCTCTTTCAAATGTTTTAAAATTTCATCATTTGTTTATAGCAATTTTTTTATCTGTTTAGGCAACATAAAACACTTTCAGTTTTTTACTTACTTGTCCTGCAGATTGCGTGTTGTTTTGAGGGTTTATTAGTATAATTGCTTCCAAATGTAATCCTGGAGTACAGGAAATGTCTTTAAAAATGGGACTTATTATTTTTAAATAAATGTTGTACCTTTTTCTGGTCACTGATATAAAATTAATTGTCTTTCAGACTATTTATAATCGGTGCAAGCTTGCTGTTAACTCCAGCCCTGCAGAAAGTAACGGCTCTTATGTTACTCTTGCTCCAAGGTATCACTTGTATGTTTTCTTCATTAGACTGTTTTTAAAGAAGTATTTTATGATTTTCTTTTTTTAAATGATAGGAGTGTACTGTGTTTTAAGACTAACAAACAAGTATTATCTGTGTGATAACGACATTTGAAGATTGTAAGCATACAGGAGAGTCAGGGAAGAAGTGAAGAAAAGTGCATCTGCATCTATTGGTCGTAATTTATACAGTAGTTTAACTGATTGTGTGAATATTATTCTTTTTTTTTTTTTATTTCATGCTAGATTTCTTCTATTTTGTTGTTGAAGCAATAGAACTAATCTTTTCAAGCAACCTTGGTTATCTATGAGGAGAGGCCTTGGTGAATGCTTATCTTTCCTTCATAATCTTTCCTTCATAACCTTAGGCCTGAAAATCTGATTTTATATTTTAGGAGAGAAATTAGGAGGCTTGTGTTATATATAAGCAGCATATCTAATTGCTTATTATAATTGCATATATATAGTAATTGGAGTTACCTGAAATTTACTATATTTACCAAATTAATGATAACCTGCTTGCTGTCTTCTGGCAGTAAGGAAGTAATCCCTAAAACATGGGGAATGTAGGCGAATGTGGGCTCGTTCCATGGCTGCTCGTTCTTTAGCCTCCATTGGCTGTTTCCACATCCTGTTGTGCAAGTAGCACAAGTGCAGTGTAGTCATTTGTAACATGATCAGAGCATTTAAGATGTCAGCTGATACGTCCATGCAACGTATTGCCAGTTTTGTGTCCCCAAAGCAGAGGCTATCTGGATGTTTTATATCCGTTGAAGAACAGTAAAATGCCAGACTTAGTGGCAGAACATTTTACCCTTTATTTAAGACCACCCAGTGAACGTTAATTAAACATAGTTAGGTAAATACACAGTTTGAAAACTGTTCAGTAGCCTTTCAATTTACCTATAGTTTCAGAACATGCTGATGGACGTTATACTATAACATATGACTTGAGTATATCAAATAGAAATATCAACTCAGGTAATAATTGAGCAGGTACTGTGTTGGTGCAGCTCAGATCTTAAAACCTTTAGTCACACTACCTGTCATTCAATGGTAATTTGATAGTTTCAAAAATATTTAGGCTGTGTACATAAAACCTCACAACTCAGGCTTAACTAGTTTGACCCTGGAAAACATCAATTATTTCTCAATAGATACTCCTGTTAAATTGACTGTATTGCCCCTTGACTCACCATTGCTTCATTACCCAGACAGGCGTGGGAAAAAAACCTGAAGTGTCTTAGTGTGGATGGGCACTTTGTCTTGCTCTTTTTTTACTAAAAGGCTTTCATGGCTTTTCTGGTCTTCTGAAGCAAACACTACCTGTCAGAAAATTATTGACTCAACAAGTCAAAGTTTATATAAGCCTGACTAAATCCAGCTGGGTGACAGAAGAAATGACTGATACATTTTTTCACCATTAAATGCTCTAAGTAGTAGAGCTAGGTGATGGGGTCCCTAGATATTTTTTAAAAACCTGCTATACTAACTGAAGTTGAATGGTCTTCTGCCTACAGAAATGTTTTTCTTTGCGTGGAGAAAGTACTTCCTGCCCAAAAAGAAAAATTGTAACCTTAAATTGCTTAATTGCTTATTTCTCTTTAGTCTTTGAGCTACTGTTTTTTTCTCTAAGAAAGCTGTCTTGTCCAGATATGTTATTTGTGGTGAGGAGAATGATAAATATTTTTAAGTGGTCATTCAGCTTATTTTCTTCTGAGATGGTTGGTGGTTGACTACTTACTCAAATAATAGTGTATTACTTCTACGCTATTTTCAAAGACCTTTCTAGATAAGCGAATTTATAGAAAATGTTTTATATACTCTTGGCCCTGCAGCTAACACTAAGCTTCTTTACACTGTCACAGCAAGCAAAAATGTTTCAAACCATGGAGTTATATTCCTAATGGAATCATGCCAATTTTCTGGCGTGTTGTATATTGGACGTCGCAGTTTTTAACATGGTAAGTAAGGCAAAAGAATATGACAAAGACTATGACATAGGTATAATTTCCAAGTGCAGCATCTTAACAGCCGTTGCATACTCTTTAAGAATATATGTCACTATTCCACAGAGCTATCTAATCATGTATTATTTGCTAGCAGTGAAATTTCTCTAATAATTACCATACTAAATTGAGCATACTTTTTTTTTTTGCTCCTTTTCAGGTGGTAGCCACTTAGTTAACTTTTATAGTTGAAACTGAGCAATTTACACATAGAGGTGTTTATGGATAGATTGTCTGAAAAAAATGGATTTTAGGCAACAGAACACCAAAATAATTCCATTAATAAGTTGGGTAATTTTTGAGTAATACTGTAAATTATTTGGTTTTATTTGATATACTATATAAAGCTATAGGTGTAGCTACAGCAAAGAGATTGTCTGTGCTTTTGGGTTAGATTGATGTGTGGTTTCTGACCAACCTATCGTCAAATAATTATTTTTGTAGCTTAGTCAAGAATGTTAGGGTTGGTAGTGAGTTCTCAGTTAAAACAGATTTTTCATAGTAAAGCTAACTGTATTTTTTTTATCTGCAGCTTGTTTAAGGTTTGCTATCAGGCCAGTACACCTAGAATAAAAAAATATAAGTAGCTAATTTTGTTAGAAGCTTGCGATTCTTTAGCTTAAACACCCCAGTCTCAGTATCCTGCCACTGCTAAACTAACTTTTTTTTTTTTTTTGGTTGGCTGATGTGGTTTGGTTTTGTTTGCTTTCCTCCTAGGATTCTGCTACCTTTCATGCAGTCATATGCTAGATCAGGAGGGTTCTCCATAACTGGAAAGATTAAAACTGCATTGATTGAGAATGCAATCTATTATGGCACTTACTTGCTGATTTTTGGAGCATTTTTAATATATGTGGCTGTAAACCCAAACTTCAATTTACAATGGTAAGAATAATGTTGTAAGCACTTGCATGAGTTCTTATGAAATTGTCACAGGTAATCTCTTCTGTAGATGAAATGGGTCTTTTTTAAAAAACAATTTTAGTTGATCTGATTTGTGCTAGGCAGTTGGAAAGTTTTGTTAACTTTTTTATGGAAAGGGATTTTTTGACTTTATAGAAATTTGTCTTTTGGGTTTCTGATTTTGTTACGTACAGCAGAGGAATCCTCTTATATTTGCAATGGGKTTTTTTTCTGCCTACAAATGCATTTGCAAAGCTGGTGCAGAAACTTTCTCAGTGTTTTCAGAATAACATCTTTCAGAAAGTCTGTGTCACTATTTCCTCTGTGGCGCTTCTGTCTACTGTAGATTCTATTTAAAGGCCATAAGGTAAGTCAAAGTAATTGGTATTTATAACATTGCTAGTGGTCTTCCATACTAGATACAGTAGTAAACACTGTCATGTACCTCACTTTCAATAGGTTTGCTAAGTTCATGTTGTTTCCTAAAGGAACGTACTCCTTTGAGARCAAACATTTTTGTTTTCCCTCCAGAGAGGGAAGAAACGTGGGGAGATACAGAAAAATCGTGGCAGCTTTAAATATGGCCAAGTAGCAGACTGGCCCTAGGCAAGAATTACAGATGATGCTAAGTCTGTTCCTGTAAACTTGAAAGCCATATTGGTGCATAGATACTTCCAGGTTGCTTTCTTGCGGGTGGCATAGGAGGATGTTGTTTGCTTGTTTTTTTGTTTGTTTTCTTTTTTGTTTTTGCTATTGTTTTTTTCCTTAGGAACCAACTTCAGACTATTGGGATAGCTGCTGCAAACACATGGGGTCTCTTTCTTCTTGTGTTGCTTTTGGGTTATGGTTTGGTGGAAATTCCACGTTCTCACTGGAATGGGGCCAAGAGGGGTTATCTACTCATGAAGACCTATTTCAAAGCTGCCAAACTGATGACTGAAAAAGCAGATGCAGAGGAGAATTTAGAGGATATCATGGAGGTAAGTAACTAGCTTTCGCTATGAAATAAGTGAAGGCTGCTGTTAATCATCTCTGAATTTCCTGGTGTTGGACACTTGTGGCAAGAAAACATTAGTAGCATGAATTCACTGTGAAATATCAGTAAATTAAGAAAATCATCATAGTGTGACACTTGATGACACGCAATCCTGTGTAAAAATCAAAAGAGAAATAGTCCCCGRTGTGAAGAACTTGGCAACTTGATAGTCATGGCAACTTGATAGCCATTATTTGTTGGTTTTATTCTTTTATTGACTGTTTGGAGTAATATTGATCACTAATTAATAACATTCCAGAGTGAACTTGAAAGTATAGTGTACAGATGTTTCACTAGTGTTCATGCAAATTGTGTGTGTCTGCTTTTATGCTCTGCTCCCAGTATATTTCTGGGATCTTGAGAAGAGTTTCCAAGTTGGATTTGCAGGACCATGCTATGTACCTTTTGAGGATAGACTATATAGATGATTGTTTTTTTCAAAGAGTTTTTTTTGAGACTGTATTTATTGTTATTTGTGAGTGAGCAATAGGCTCTAACGTAGTTCAAGAATAGAATGAAAATGCAACCCATTGAATAGCTATTCCCTGTTCTACTGCTTTGATACCATGGCTTAGAAATAATACTTCTGAAGAGCTGTAAGGTAGGGTGCTAACTTCTTCTCTGATATGTCAACATAAATAGTAGTAGAATCTTCATTCTTCAGTAATGGCATTTTGAAGAAATTGCTAAAAACATCTGAGTGGGACGTAACTACAAAACTTACTAGAAAATGAGCAACAAAAACTTTGTTTACCAGGCTAGCATGTAGAATAGAACAAAATAGAACAGAATGTTTCAGTTGGAAGGGACCTACAACGATCATCTAGTCCAACTGCCTGACCACTTCAGGGCTAACCAGAAGTTAAAGCAAATTATTAAAAGCATTGTCCAAATGCCTGGAGAGGGAGGTACTGATCTCTTCTCCCTGGTATCCGGTGATAGGACACATGGGAATGGTTCAAAGCTGCACCAGGGGAGATTTAGACTGGACATTAGGAAGCATTTCTTTACCGAAAGGGTGGTCAAACACTGGAACAGGCTTCCTAGAGAGGTGGTTGATGCCCCAAGCCTGTCAGTGTTTGAGGTGTTTGCACAATGCCCTTAATAACCTGCTTTAACTTTTGGTCRGCCCTGAAATGGTCAGGCAGTTGGACTAGATGATTGTTGCATGTCCCTTCCAACTGAAAATATTCTGTTCTGTTCTGTTCCCTTAAACACAGCACACCTTGTGCCTYGAAGGCTTTTCYATGGTTTAAAAACCCAAAGTTTTGGCAGAGGCACCAGTTCTGGAACCAGGTATTGATACCTTGGGCACGCCTGCTTCTTCCAAAGTCTCCCCCYGTTACTGGGAGGATTGAGGARGACACTACCTGTGCTCCTGAATTTTTTTAGCATTCTTCCCAGGGTGCTGAAATCTCTTTTAATCGATCTCAGACTTTTTGTTGTGACACCCTTAGTACCTACGTGACAGAGCAGGAACAGATAGTCTGAGGGTTGTACTCAGCTCTTCAGTTTTGTGGTGACATCCCTAAATCAGGCCCCAGGGAGGCAGCAAACTTCCCTGAAAAGAGGGTTTTGTACTAGACTGCTGTCTTGTACTAGATTGTCCTTTTAAGTCGGGTAGGGTGACTGACGGATTCTGAGGTTATGTCATAYACAACATAAAATATATTATATTGTTAATGCATGATAAAACCTTGTTTCAGGGTTTGGCACTTCACTTTTTTTTTTCACTCTTTTTTCTTTCAATCTAGAAACAATTGTACTATACCTTAAAAATCTTAGCCAATATTTTMTTTTCAGCCTTCATAGGAACACTGAAGTGTGTGAAAATACTTAAAAATTCTTAAGAATGCCAGTGCTGACTCTGAGAACTTGACTGYAAATATTATGAATTGCTGCTGTGTCAAATAAATCACAAAATTTTAGCTGTCACCCACTTGGCTTAGGCTTTCATTTTCTTCCTTTRTCAGAGATTCTGAGAAAACAAGAAACTAGTACTGGAGGATACTTCCCAGTTTTTTATTTTTAATTTTTTTCCAGTCCAGTGCTCTACTTGACAGGGCTGAATGTGTTAGGATTGACCTTTACAGACATTCTTGAGGAAKTTTGTTTGTTTGTTTGTTTTTCATAATCCCACTACATAACGAAAAATTCTTTGCCACAGACTAATCAGATCTCTTGTGATCATTCCTTCAGGAGATTCAGAGGGAGTCCAGAATTACTGACACTCATCTGTTAGAAAAGCCTTTTATATGTTGRAGGACTGTCTATATGTTTGGCAAGATTTCTAAGCCTTTACAATTACTTCTGTCCTCCAGACTCTAGAACTTAGATCTTTTTTTAAAGTGCTGTTTGTAACAACAACAAAAAAGCATCAAAGGGTTATCTGTGGATTGCCAATAGGATGAAGAATAAAATCTAGTTCTCACTGAGCCTGATAAGTTGTGTTAGAACTGGCTCTAGCAGTTTAGCTGTTAGGTAGCATCTTTTTGTTACTGATAAATGCCAAATGGTCTCAGAAGTGAGCTATGTGGAGATAAATAGGAAGATATAAAATGAAGTAGTGTAAAATGATACTCATCAAGCTACTTAAAATAAAAGTGAAACTAAACCAGGTAAGATAGAAACTGCTCCTCTTTACCTACAACTAAAACGAAGTATTTTCCATTTCAGCATTCATGCATAGAAACCAATCCTCCACACATTTCAGAGAGTAATGTTTGCACACTGACATAGTGGGTTTTCTTGAAAAATACATGTATGTTCTTTATAAATACTCCTTCAATTACCTTTTATTAGATGTGTAGTAAAGCTGTGGCTTTTAGGGAGTTCTATTGGTTTTAAGCTCTGGTGGTTATCTTTTCCATTGGGAGAGCTGGAATTCTTCTCTGACCCTGTAAGATTTTTTTTTAATCTATTTAACATAATGAAACAACTCTCTATTTTTTTTTTTTTCCTCTACAGGAAGTCCGTAAAGTAAGTGAGAGTATCAAGTATAACCACCCTTTGAGAAAATGTGTTGATACAATACTAAAGAAGGTAACAAATCGCTCATCTTCAGCCATAATTGTTCAATTGGGAKGGGGTGCTTCCTCCACCTACAGAATATTTGTACATTATTTTCTTTTCCCCTTAACATAAAATCTCTAATTGACATCTTGTGAGTTTCTGACCAGACTTTGAGTTGAAATTCTTTAYGGAATTCTTTCTTACCATGTGTGTAATTATCTGCTGTATTTTGACATATGCAGTATTTTAGAAACAGAAAAATCTATGGTTAGAGTGAGCTTTTCAGTTGCATGAAATGCCCCAAACATTTACAAATAATGAACAAAGAGCACTTGCTACTCCTTCATCTTCTGGTTAATTTTCCCTTTTCCTTCCAGTGTCCTAGTGAGTACCAGGAAAGAATGGGTAGGAACATGGACGATTATGAAGATTTTGATGAAAGACAGAACAGTTATCCAAGTGAAAAAAGTTTGGTCAAACTTCACAAGCAGGTATATTAATAAATGAGAGAATGTCTCATTTATGCAAGTGTAATGAGAATAAATGCTACTCAAAGATTTTCAATGCACTTTACCTGAATTTTTGAGTATAGTGGGTTTTCGGATTGCTACTTAACAGCAACTTTTCTCAGTGAAAGAAAACATAGACGTTAAATATCCCAAGTGATGTCCAGATCAAATTTCTGGATGTGTAAAAAGTGTTCTTGTTGCATTATATATTGACAGTGTTTTAACTGTCTGTGGATAAGCCTTGTAATGGTTGATGGACAGTGCATTCTAAAAAAGAAATTGTAGTGAAGGCTTGGTATTCATTAAATCRCAAAAATAAAGTGGTATGTTGGAAGAAGTAGGCTGTTATTGCTACAGATAGATTGTGATGAAASAACAGCAAAACTCAGGAATCATGTATGTAGTCCTCTTATGATTTATATATTTAGAGTATTAACTGCCTGCTTTTGTGAGTTTACAGAATCAATCTTTGCAATTCTGTAATGTAGACATTTTTAAGGGATTTTGCAAAGCTTTTCTCTTGTTTTTTGAAACAAGTATGTTGTAACCATAATTTCTTGGAATTTATTATAGGTAATCTATTCAGTACAGAGACATCGTCGTACACAGGTCCAGTGGCAAATTCTTTTAGAACAAGCATTTTACCTAGAAGATGTGGCAAAAAATGAAACCAGTGCAACTCGGCAGTTTGTTCATACCTTTCATTCCCAGGAACCAGAGAATAAAATTATTCAGTATTTCTATACACCAACTGTTGGTAAGTGCTGTCATGCAGATTTTGAATATGTAAAGGAGTAAATGGTACCGTTTTGTAAGGAGGACCGATTGTTTTATGTCAAAAGTTCAGTTACAGTAGAAAGAGAAGCAAATGTGCATCTTAATGCATTTATGTAATGGAATAGCCATCAGGTATTGATTTATGCTCTTGACCATAAGCATAAATTTTTTTTACAAATTTAATAGCAGTTATATGTTGTAATAGCAATAGCAAACTTTGAAGCCTTAGAAGAAGAAAGAAAAATAGCAACTTTAAATTATTGGATCATGGCTACCTTCTTCATTTGTGGGATATTATTGAGGTGGCACCGCTCTTCCACTAAAACAAAGAGGAARGGACTCCTCATCTGTCATGTACCACACATTAGGATGTGCGCCTGCTTGTGCATCTTCTTAGAAAGTGTCKTCTCCTAATCATGTTTTAACTTCTAATTTGTTGTGCACTAGCAATGAGTTATTTCCAGGGTAGGACAATATAAGTTTACAGCCTAAGCTTTGTCTCTGAGAGAGTAACAGATGAACAAACAAAAAGTGGATCACCCATAGTATCTGGGCCAAAAGTGAAGAGTTCTGTACTGCACCCCCCACGCCCACCAATCCATTCRCAAAATTTGTCTCCCAAATCCCACCCTGTTTTCCCCAGTTATGCATATGATTGCTTAGGTCTGAGCCAGATCTCTAGGCATTGGAAAAGCCCTGAAATTAAGTGTGTGACCCCACAGATTCCAGCCTTGATTTTAAGGGCGTGCAAGAAGTTCATAACAGTTTTTGTGAGACAATTCCGTTTCTGGTTATGTAATTTTCATTAACCCATTCCGGATGTATGTGTTTGTTTTTTCCAGAGTGGTACTGGGAATGTCTTCTACGACCATGGTTTTACAGGGTGCTTGCAGTTGTTCTGGCCACGTTCTCTGTAATTGTTGTGTGGTCAGAGTGCACATTTTTCAGCACAAAACCAGTTTTATCGCTATTTGCAGTTTTCATACAGCTGGCAGAAAAGACATATAATTATATATACATAGAGGTAAGTTTGAAATAATCACTCCATACAAATATTTTTAGATTGATTGTTATTACAATAATAGTAGACCAGATTGATTTAAAAATAAGTCTCAGAATAATCTGTCAACTTTCAGAAGGTCCCTGCAATACATAATACCAAACTTTGTTTCTGTGGAGGGAGTCTGCCTTCTGCCACTTCTTACAGCTCTCCAATATGGGRTGAAGGTGTGACCCAGTTGAGCTGAATATCATGTATGATTTGTGAAACATTAGCTTGGAGCTCAGGTGTTTAGACTTTGTGTCTAATCAACCGTGTGTGTGGCCTCTCTTTCCTAAACACAAATTTGCTGCTGACCAGAAATCCAGTCACAGGTGTGGCTAGCRTATGTGTGCAGAAATTTATCAGTAAAGGAACTGAGCTGAAAAATTCTGGTATACTAACAAAATAGATTGAATTGAAAACATTTGGTTTTATCACTTTTTGTGGGAATAAATGTCAAATCAGTCATAGTAATTATTGAGGCAATTACAGCAATTTCATTTACATAACAAAAAGAGGTAGAATAAATGTTCTTAGGGTCAGGTGTATGTCGCAGATGAGTGGTTTAGAGACCGCTTAAAGAATCACCATCAAAGATATTAGCAGAAAGTGATTTTAATAGAGATTTATAAAAGCACGACTTAAGAGTTCGATGGCAGGGTTCACTCTATCACTTACTACAGGGATGAAGCATACGAAGGAAAACTGTGTTATAATTGAGCTAGAATGATTTGTACAGAGACCGAGGAYGAAAAGGGTAAGGGAGTCACAAGGTTCAGAGTAGACCTGGCTGGATCTACCCCTAGTCTCAGACTTGGTTAAYGGTTTATGTCTAACACAAAAGGGTAAGGAGACCCTCCCGTTGAGTCATGAGGTTCAGAGTAGACACCTTTGCTTTCCAGACTCCTTCTCAGAGAGGAGTCTAGGTGCGGCTGGATCTACCCCTAGTCTCAGACTTGGACRACRGTTTATGTCTAGGGGTTATATGTGTTTAGCAGCAGYGTAAGGTTCATTCACAGTTTTAAGGTGGATCACAAGATTTTAGCAGCACTTAATCATTAACTAATTTAACATTTACAAAGTAAGTTAGTAGAGTCTACTGCAGTCACGACTTAATTACAAATATGCTTACTATAGTTCACACACACTCACAGACAGACATATGTATATATAAATGTACAGAAGGTACCTGTTAAAAATTCCCCTCGAGTTCAGTGAAGAAATATTCACATCAAATGTCTAGGCATTTTTTCTCAACGGGTGAAGGGTTGAGCCTCAAGGAGTGAAAGGGGTTCAGCCCAGGTCCCGTCATCAGCTTTCGGCAATGGTCCTCCAAATATCGCAGACCCGAGAGGTCGCGAGCTCTGAGAGGCGTCGCACTCAGGGAGATGCTGGGCGCAGCCCGCTGCGGTCCAGGAGAACTCAAAGGGTCTCACTTAGGACCACCGTGTATAGGTTCACAAGATGATTGGCTTTAGTCATCTACAATTTCCATCCTGGCCACAGTTTGAGGTGGTAATTACTAAAATTCTCAGGGTTTCAGTGTTGTTACAATTGAGCTATGACCCAGATAAGATGGCACCTGGGCCAGGCAGTAGGAGTACATTCCCAGCCTCAGGTATGCACAGTTTCTGATACAGTCAAGGAGCGCTCAGCTGCCATACTCAGTGCACCGAGGCCGAGGTTTCATGGAAATTTCTGAGATCAACAAGTGRCCTAGGAAAAGCAGGGGGGAGTGTACCACCACAGTGTGTTAGCTTATATGAAGTTCATAATGTTACAAGTATCATTCTTAATTTAAATTCGTMAAAAAACCTCCTGAATCTCTTTCTCAGAGCTGATGTTATTGTCCCATCTCAAAATGAAAAATTAGTCAGCCTGTTGCATGCACAGACTATGTGCTCAGTGCATCAAAACCTTTAGTAGAGTTCTACATTCAAACAATTTTTTTTTTCCCCAGATGGCCTGTTTTCTTACCATCTTTTTCCTAAGTATCTGTGTTTACTCTACTGTCTTCAGGATCCGTGTATTTAACTATTATTACTTAGCTTCACATCATCAGACAGATGCGTACAGTCTCCTTTTCAGTGGCATGTGAGTATRTGGCATATATTTTACAGATTTTTTGTCAAATACTCAACTGAAAATGTCCATGAAACTTTCATTTATATTCTTTCATTTATAAGCATATGGGTATAAATCCTAATAAGCTGTACATCATGGTTCCGTGGTATATCCAGTTATGATTTCTTAATATTTTTAGTGGAAGAAATTGTTTTAAATGCTGTTGCCTCTTGCATTTGTGCAGGTTATTTTGCCGTCTTACTCCACCATTATGCTTGAACTTTTTGGGCTTGACCCATATGGATGCAACAATCTCTCACAAAAACACTCAGCCAACTGCTTATACGTCTGTAAGTACAGAAAATGTGGTTTTGAGGCTTCTATGTGGTTTGGAGAATAGACAAAATATTTTAAAATACTTATTCTGTTAAGATTCAGATATCAAATCTCTTTACTAGTATTAAACAGGGTAGAAATACTTATAGACCAGGAGTTTGGTAATGATTGCTAGCTACAYAGGAGTCATCAATAGCTCAATTTTTCTGTCTTGGTCTCTATCCTAARAAAGTAAAGTGTTACACTAAAGAGTTCAGACTGTTCTTGACTTCCTAATAGTTTTAACTTCCACTGGCTTTAGTGCATGGGACATCTTTATAGATCGGGGAACAAACCTAACCTGCCAGTGAAAACCAGTGAGTTTGGTTTTACTGAACAACCAATTTCTGTAGGACAGCAAGCTACCTCTCACATCTTTGTTGTTASCAAGTAGATTCTTAGTGTTGTCTAGAGACTCTTTTCACAGCAGATGAAAAGATCCACGAGATTTGAATTGGTTCTGGACTAGGTGAGACAACAAGTTCTAGCGTGTTAGAAACCTCAAAGTGGATACACTGTTAGAGGTGGCCTTTGTACCTGGGAATTCTGGGTCAACTGTCTGAATCAGATCTGTGATGATAATACTTCCCTATGTTTCACTAACTGTAAAGGATTGTGTGTTTGTGTGTTGTGGAGTGAACACAGTGAAATGGTACAATCCTTATAGATATATCTGATTAGAACTTGTTCTTGTGGAATTTTTTTTCCAGATAATGGGATCCATGAGAGTGCTGTCCTTCATTGCAGATGGWTTCTATATATATTACCCAATGCTTGTTGTCATTCTCTGTATTGCCACATACTTTAGGTAAGTGATTTGCAAGACAGATACTCCATGTGTCTTTACATTAATAATATTGGTTTCAGCAATCAGGAGGAGATTCAGTTCTCCTCTTCCAGGAGTTGAGTTGTGACATTTTAATAAAAGTCCAAAAACTAAAACAATAAATTGCTATTTATATATGTGAAATGTGTACATTTTAAGAATATCGATTGTATTAACTCATAACTGAGTTGTGGGTTTTTTTCGCCCATTAAACTTCATTCCTAGATTTTGAAGTCTGATCTGTTCAAACTTTGGAGCCCACAAACATTTAGATTCTGCTTTTGAGATTAAAATTACCATGAGGAAACTATGTTTTTAGCAAGGTTTTCTAATAAACTAAGAAGCATTAGCAGAAACTTTAGATAATGAACTTTCTAACAGACTCGTAACTAATTTCTGATCCGTTACCAGACTTCAGTTTGAAAGCATAGTGGTTTAAATCATTTGATCTTGTTTCCCTAAGCMACAATTTGTTGGAGGCTGGAAAGGTAATTGCAGAAAATACTGTTACATGCTTGCTTTATCCTCACATTTCAAAATGTCTGCTTTTGACCACTGTAAGGGATGAGCTACTTTCTGTCTGATGTTGCTCGGCTCCATTTATGTTCAATTCTTCAATTTTGCATTGCTATTCAGTCAGAAGCAATGTATATGTTTTGAGTTTTGAGTCATGTAGAATGTACTTAAATGCCTTGAATATCTATTAATACCCTATGCGCATCCACTGATAGTTAGACAACGAGGATCCAGTCTTAGTTTTCCCTGCTTACCTTTAGATTAGGTGAAAAAAGTGGTGGTGGAGGCAAAAAATACCCATGAAAAGCAAACAGGAAAGCCAATGACAAGAAAATAGTTTGTGTGGCTTCTTGTCTATGATGATCCTGGCTCTTGAATGCCATAGTGAAAAGGAAGAAAAGAGGCTAAAGGAGAGGAAGTTGCTTTGCTTGAACTTTAATGCTCTCTAATAATTCAGATACATGCAAACCTGAATGTTTAATGAAAATCTATCAAGGAAAGCTGTCTCCCTTGTTTAATTGAGCAGTGTTAGATTTCAGATAGTATAGGAAAAAAATTTTTCAGCATAAATATACAATGAAGCCAACTTTGAAAATAGTATTGATGCTCCAGTTTGGAGAGAGGGAAACAATAACAAAACCAGCAGTTGTGTTCTCTGGTGTGAAGTTGAAAAGGTGAAAGTGGTTTCATGCTATCTAGTTCCAGGACTAGCTTAAAAAAGATGGAGCAAGCTTATTATCTGCCTGCTGCCTAATGGGTATCCAATATAGCAGCCAGCATCCCTACAGCTTAAGAGTATGCCACACATTTCTCCTGAGTAAAACCTGAGATGAAGGTGGCTTTCCTATGTTATTACTGTTTCAAAAACACAGAAATCATAATAGGCAGAATTTTTATAGTAATTGTCTTCTGGCAAAGAAGAGTCAATGAGGTATCATAGATATAAATTCTGTTCTATCTGAGAACATTTCAAGCAATTGTCTTATCTTCAATCATTTGCACTACTCTCAGACCATAAACAGTTTTATATCTCTGTTTGAGTAGGATTATTCCATCACTTTCAACTGGATTTAGGAACGTGTCACTGTTCTGAATTTTCTGATTTCTCAGCTGGTATAACAATCTGTCTTCTATATTGCTTTTTTATTGAATTGTCCATAAATTTCTGAATAATTTGKTTTACATTTTGCAATGTAATGTATCTAAACTATTAATTGTAAATTAACAAAGGAAATTGCTTCTCCTTCTGCTTTTACCAGTTTAGGAACTCGTTGTTTGAATCTTTTGGGATTCCAGCAGTTCATGGGGGATAGCGAAATGACCTCTGATTTGATTGATGAAGGAAAAGAGCTAATCAGAAGAGGTAAGTTAGTTCCTCTATCCTAGTCTTCCTGCAAAATATAATATGTTGTTCCATTAAATTTGTCTGAAATGTTACACACAAAAAAAAAGTATATAGCTTGTCAGTATTTTGAAAACTGTACTGAGGCAGCGTACTGCACAAAATGCAATAGACTTAGAGCATTGTGGTTGCCATATAAACAGTGATGGATTTCATTGACATCTGAAGTAAAGTATCAGCTTTACTCATCCAGTATCTGAATTTTAGATATTTCTGCATATTTTACAGTTCAGTTAAGTGGTGCTCCTCTGAAGTCATTCTTGATCTAATAATACCTGAGCAGACACTTGTATAATCTGCTAAGGATAGTTCACAGTTAAATGGTCTTTATCATCAACAAACTCATTTTAATCTTTCTTTGTGTAAGTATGTTGATTGAGGTGCCCAAATTCTGTCATTTCCTTTAGGATTTTTTTCTGTTTCAACTAACTGTTTTATCGCACAAAGCATGTTGTTCTGTAGAGCTGTAATAACCTGTTGTTTTGGAGAGCTTTTTAATTTTTTTTATGTTAATTTTTATTAAAAGTGTTTCTTGAAAGTTGTTAAAAGCTGTTCTTGTTCTTGAGTAAATGTTTAGAAATTAAAATCTCTGGATACAATGTTATATTATGGAATACTTTCATTCTCCTTTCATAGTTTATGAAAAACAAAACCTAGATTTACTTAGAGTAGTAGTATTTCTTTTTTTGGAGAAAGAGGAATGTCTCTCATTCCCTTAAACAAGAGGTTACTATTTATTTGATACTGTGATGTTACACTTCCAGCTTAATAGCAGGTAAGAACACAAACTATTTGGGTCATACTTTGGGCCTCACAGAACTTCAGCAAGATTTTCATTCAATAATGCTCAAGTTTCTTCTTAATGTCATACTTTTTCCAACTATTTCTAAGAGTTTTTAAGAGTTGTTGGTTTTTTTTTTTTCCTTTGCCATCCAAATGTTATGCCTTGACCCAGGACATGGTTTAATGGGCATGGGTGCTGGGTTGAGGGTTGGACTAGATGATCTTAAAGGTCTTTTCCAACCTTAATGATTCTATGATTCTAAGATATCATTACGATGAATTGATTTTAATGGGGATCTCCCTAACGATAGCCAAGCAGCTTTATCTTTTTATTTAATTGTATGAGCCACCTATTTCAGTAAGAATCTTTGCTAGTTAACTTTGGATTTTCATTGTTTGTTGAAAAAAAAATATTGGTAATGATTTTTCTTGTATGGAGCTCAGACAATTTTTTTTATTATTTATAGAGAAAAGAAAACGACAAAGGCAGGAAGAAGGTGAAAACAGAAGAAGGGTATGAGATTGTTTTAGCTAATTATAGTATTAGTTTACTACTATATCTGATAGGATTTGCCATTGTTGTTTAATTCAGCATGATCTATTTTACAAAAAGCAAGTCTCCAATAATTGATAGAATCAGTTTAATCTTGCAGAATAGTCTTGGCTGGGGGGAAAAATAATTTACATTTTAATTGTATAGGGAAAGAGGGTGATTGTGGTCATGTTGCTTGGAAATTTTTGTTACTCAGTGTGCTGTGAGAACAGTGTATGCCAATAGGTGTAACAAGCATTAAAAAGAGTCCTGATTTCGAGGATGCAGAATAATCTGAAATGGCTTATTATCAGTCTCTTATGTTGATACTGCTTTACTTGAAACAACTGCAGTTGCAGTGTCATCGTATTCACTGAAATGGGGACTGTATGTTCCTCCCAAACTTATCCGTTGCTTTGTGTGCTCAATGGAATGTAATTGGCACAGCTTTTTTTTTTCCCCCCCAGAGGAGGAAATTACATTTAAGACAGAATTAATACTGTTACCACTGAGTAACAAACAGAATGTTTGATTCAAATCATACTTTGAGTGCATACTGAATTGAAAGATTTGTGAAGGCAGCCAATCTGAATAAAAAAATAACTCGCGCAGCTTCATTTTAAGGAACTTCAATTAACTATAGCTTTAGTTTTTCATTCATTTATAACATTTGGAATCTAGTATAGAAAGTCACAGTCAAAGAGATAAATCAAAAGGATGCATGCAAAAAATGAACTGACTAAAGGAAGGGAAAAATATTTTCTGCAGAAAGGCAAGATAATACTGGGAATAAAACCTCTTGGCTTTTCAAGCTCACAGATACTTCAGTTCTGGATGACAGCCAATACTGTGCAGACCTTCTGATCCTCTTGCTCCCATCTGATAATTTTAGAACTTGAACGTATTGTGAAACCAAATAGTAGCAAATGAATGGTGCATTTAGTATACACTGAAATGATCTCACGTTAAGCAACAATTTTAGTTCAACAGCAAACTCAATTTCAGATGTTACCTGTTTTTTGACTTTGCATTAAATACTGTAGCACATTCATTCTTGAAACTTTTGGGGCTTTTGAGAGTGTTATCTTTTACTGCATCRTGATGAAATGTTTGATTCTTCTGCAGCTTAGAACTGTAACATAYGGCATAAATTAGCACAGTAACTTTGAGTATACCAGCTCCTAGCAGCMAATAATCTGGGATCTAGATATGAAGCTGAAACATATTAAAATTATTGGAGCAATTGGAAAAGCTTATGTTGAGACATGAAGTTGTCTCCTAATAAAAGCATGAGACATTTTCTTCTTTAATATTTCATTATACTTCATACTATAATGTTTATATACTAAAACATGATGGAATGGAAACACAACAGAACAACAAGCTTAGTAATGGCCTGTCCAAATGGCTTGTTTGTGCTACTTGCATCTGGTTATTTTACCATTTTACCACTAGATGGAAGTAGAAATCAAAAAAGGCAATGTTCCCACCGTAACTTCAAGCAGTTGAGTGAACTCTGAGTGCAGATTTAATATGTAGTTTGTTTTCTGCAAGTCTTTTTTCTAAAGAACAGTTATGGTAACGGGTTTGGTGAAGGGACATATCTTGAATTTAAAACAAAACAAAAATTCTTCCTATATCAAGATACTGAACAGGAACATTTTCAAAGTATTACTTTTGTAGTCTGATGGGAGAGACCAATTAGCTCTAAAYTGTGGGTCTGGAATATTTCTTGATCCTATGTATGCTTTTGTTGTGTTACTTTTTCCTCACAGCTTGTGTTTGCATTTATTTGTCTTTTTTCCAGGAGTGGAAAGAGCGGTATGGAAATAGAGATGATTCCACTAGAAACAGAGTTGTCCACACAGACCAAAAAGAATCCAGCTTTTCAGAGACCAATACCAATAGACGTAAGCTTTGTGGKTTTTGGAGGGAGTTTGTTTCGTTGGGTTTTTTTAGAATCATAGAATCATTAAGGTTGGAAAAGACCTCTAAGATCATCGTGTCCAACCATCAACCCAGTACCCATGCCCACTAAACCATGTCCCGAAGCACCTCATCCACACGTTTTTTGAACACCTCCAGGGATGGTGACTCCACCACTTCCCTGGGCAGCCTGTTCCAATGCCTGACTACCCTTTCAGTGAARAAATTTTTCCTAATATCCAATCTAAACCTCCCCTGGCGCAACTTGAGGCCATTTCCTCTCGTCCTATCACTTSTTACTTGGGAGAAGAGACCAACACCCACCTCKCTACAGCCTCCTTTCAGGTAGTTGTAGAGAGCGATAAGGTCTCCCCTCAGCCTCCTCTTCTCCAGGCTAAACAACCCCAGCTCCCTCAGCCGCTCCTCATAAGACCTGTTCTCCAGACCCTTCACCAGCCTCGTCGCCCTTCTCTGGACACGCTCCAGCACCTCAATGTCCTTCTTGTAGTGAGGGGCCCAAAACTGAACACAGGATTCGAGGTGCGGCCTCACCAGTGCCGAGTACAGGGGCACGATCATTTTTAGTATCTTGTCTGCACAACAGTGGCTGTGTGAGTAGATTAAAATAGATTGGTTTTTGTCTTRGATGATGTGCTGATATATCCCCTTCTGTGGCACAGTGCCATCTTGCCCATTAAAGACACCTGAAAAGAGTGCTGTATTTCTTCGCATCTTCAACACTTCAACTAGTTGAGGTTGGAGAGTCTGGTTAGTCTCAATTACTTGGTCTTCTTATGGCACATATAACGATTGCAATTAGAGTAGCAGTTGTCAACAAAAAGACTTTATTTAGGATATGTCTTGAAGTTGGGAGTTTTAAAACTTAAAATTTGCCTCTTCTAGTTGTAAATGAACTCTCTCAGACTGGAATAATGGAATAATCAAATAAATGACCAACAAATGTAAAGCCAATAACATACCACATGAGTGTATACATGTTCATTTTATACGTGTCTRTTAGCAAAAAACTTTTTTGTGGATGCACTAAACTTCCAAGAAGTTTATTTGTCACAGTGTTAATGTTTTTTATGTAATTTATGTGCACTTGTAAGCTAACAACAAGTGAGAAATGAAACTGAAAAAAAGAAGGAAAAAGGGGGAGGAGGAGGGAAGCTTTGAACATGCTTTTGAGATAACTCTGGTAGATTTCCCCCTCCTCTTTATGAAGTTGGAAACCCAGATGTTCAGTGGTAGACTAACTGAAATTATATGAAATTATATTTTGATGTTAACCATATGAATATGCAGCATTCCAACACCAAGCCGTAGGTAGTGGCCTAGTGAATGTGGCAGAGTGAACTGCAAAATGACTATATTTCATTAATTCATGAGACTGCTTCTTTAAAAACAAACAAAACCAAACCAGAAAAAACTCCAGCTAGCTTAGTTAAAGTGGGAAGCTGTGAAGATGAATGGATGATTGGTTGATTGATTTAAAAGTAAAGTTTGCATATAACTTCTCATGTTCTTTGATTATTTGCAAAGTAGATCTCATCCTACTTGAGGGGCAAAAGAAAAGTTGTAGTTACATTGCTATGGAGATGCAAAAATGAAACAGTACAAATTTGAGCATGTAGCCAGATTTGGTCTAATATTGAATCTACTCTAAATCTTCGCACTTACACTTGGGATGAGATACTAGCAGATTGTTATTATGGTCTTTTAAGTTTGATGTCTCCACACACTCCAAGATGTTCATAGAGCAAATGAGTGTCTTTCCTTCCTTTTATGTATTCAGCACTATCAAAGTATACCCGATCAAATGGTAGGACTGAAAGAGATAGAATAGAACTCCTCCAGGATGTAGAACCTTTGGATTTTAACGCAGACTCAATTAATGATGACCCTCTTGAATCGGACTCGGGAAGGTGAGGAATTTTCTGTGTTACTTACAATTAAAAGATACTAATGTCTTCTGTCTTCTGACCTATGACAGCTGTATCAGGTGGTTTCATAATAATAGTTTTGTAAACAAAATTTATCATCTCACCTAGCTCTTTTCCTTTCTTCCTTCTCCCCCGTGATACGGGAATTGGTTTAAAACCAATTGAAACCTGAAGGTTTTTCAGTTTTTTAGAAATGTGTGAGTAAGATTTGAGTTGAATATAATTTTGTATATTGGCATAATCTGAAAAATACTGCATATAAAAACAGAAAACTGGAAAATGACCTACATATGTACAATATAAGGTTTTCTCTAATTTCCTACACAAGACTTTAGAAATCTTACTTGATTTCCCTGTATAAAAAAATCATAAAGGGCTGCAAGAAAGAGAACTGAGTATTACAGGACCAGTAGTAGCAGGAATACACCTGGGGATCAGATCTTGGAACTACTGGAGTAAATTAAAATCTGAACTTACTGAACAAAAAGTCCCAGACTGCACAGTGGAGCTCGGTCTATAATAGAGAATTCTGTGATTCTGTGAGTGCRACTGCAACACCAAATTTCCTTAGTCACGAAATAGAGCATCTTATGTAACTGCTAAGCTCTGCTCATATGTAAGAAACAAGTAATACATTTTATGGATGCTCTTTTAATCTAGCTAGTTATGATGTAGAACCATTTAATGATAAATAATTTTAAATTTTGTTATAAAAAGTTATAGTTTACATTATTTTTCAGCTAAAACTAGCATACCCAATCCAATAAAAAATGATAATTGGTTTTCAGTTGACTTATAATGTCAACAAATAAATGCCAGTTCAAACCCATGCAAAGAATGCTGTTAAATGACACTGCCAGGTTTTACAGATTGATTCAACAATGTTAGTTTGTAAAAACAACTAACTTGTCTAGTCTAATGTCACCACATTTCAAAAGCTGGTTCTTTTTAAGCACAAGAGTTTAAAGAGGAACTAGCCTAGCAGTTCTGTCGGCTGTTGACTTCCATACAGTGTTAAAGGGATAATAGTCTACAAAAATAGGAGTATGCAAATACAATTCTTTTGGAGCAAATACTTTTCAAGTACAGTGTCTGAAGTCTTCTGGCACCAATACGGACTTTGTAGAGTGGAACGTTCTGAACTTTTGCTTTAAAAAGGAAATCTGGAGCCACAGAGCTTAGTTAAGCTTTCCTCTAGTAACCTGCATTTCGTTTCATAGAGGTAATAAATCAAGAATATTTGCATTTGAAATTTCAGTTCACTTAAAAATAGCTTGTGTAATGTTGATTTTTAAAACTGTAGCTCCTGCAGTAGTTACAAGCATTCTAGGACAGTAAGAGCACTAGGGACACTAGACACCAGGTTCTGGCTTTGTGTCTGTTCAGGTTTTGGTAAGTACTGCGGAGAGGAAGTACATTGTGCTTGCATTGGAACTTATCTGTGCTTTTAAACCGCTTTTAAAATATATTTGACCAACAATTTGTGAAGCTTCTTTTTTCCCCACTAAGTGTGCAGCCATTTGTTTTCAGTATCTTTGATACTGTATTTCTCCTAGAAATACCCAATGAGATGTTCTGTTAATCACTGAAACTACTTTTGGATGCTGTTGTGGTTTTTTGTTGTTGTTTTTTGCTTGTTTTTTTTWWAAAAAAGAAGAAAGTTCTGTTCAACAAAAACATTCAACTTCTTTCCTTTGTATCAGGAAACGAAGTTATTTAAGACTCCCAGTATTCATATCACTGTTTTTCTTGGTCACATGAGATTTAATTTAATGACTGCCTATCACATTTGCATGGAAACAGTAATTCAGTAGAACTTCAGATCCTGCAATTCATTGAGAGTTAAGGAGTAAGAGTGCAGTGAGAGTTATATGATTTCATGGATTTTTATTTTTCTATTTCCTGTGATACTTTTTCATATTTAAAATTGATTCTGCAGGTACCAGCCTGGTGGAAGATACCTGTCAATGTCTCGAAGCAAAATATTTGATGATGTCTGAACTCCTCAAAGCTAAAGAAAATTCAGTGGAAATCTATTTCCTACTTATTACTTGGAAAACACTGTATTTATGATATATCACTGAACCAGAAAAGACCATTTTTGTTTAAAAAAGAATATGAAGGAACAACTATTTTGGAAATGCACCTGTATGATAACTTTACTACTTATGACAAGAATATGCTTCTTCTATTGTAGATGTTGTTGTGCATCAGTGTGGGCTTTTGTGTCATGACCAAAAGGAGAAAACTGTTAATTAAGTTAATAGAGGGTAAACTTCATAAATATACCTAGGGCTCAACTTGAACTGTAACATTGTAGGTTTTAGGAAGAGGGTTTTTTGGAAGGATTTTTTTTGTATTTTAACAGATGCTGTGAGAGCATCTTAATGCATCCAAAGTGCAGTTACATCAATTACTATAGTAAACACTTTCTATAATTTTTCTATTTGAACTTTATGCCTAGTCCAAGATCTATTGAATTAAATTAAGGCTTCTTTTGGCTTCATTGGTCTTTGAATCAGACCTATATAAGCAGAAATTGGGTGGCATAAATTTTGGACCAAGGTGTATCRGTCAAGAAAGACTATATTTTTTCTTTTCCAACATTGTATGCAGATAAATGATTTTAGCATGTGTAAATAGTTGAAATTGAATATGGACCAGAGTTTCACTGTCATATGAGCATATGTGCAATAGCAGGAATACATTATCGAAGATACGATGTCTGCTTAGTATTTTTACAGTTGTAACAGTTCAAAATCTTGGCACACTAATGTTTTTGCAACTGTAAAATAAATATAATATGAAAATTGAGTTAAATGCTGAAACATTATAATTTGCACACACCTCAGGCACGGCTTCAAATTGTAGGGTATTTCTTTAAAAGAAGGGAAATGCATAGCATGACTAGATAATGGTAAACACTTTTAATGTCCCAAATGCCCTGGTTGCATTATGTATCTGTTTTTAAGGTGCCTGTATTTTGCAGTAAGTTGTTGCAAAAAGAATAATGCTTATTCATTTGGATGCCATTCAAAAATGCCAATTATTAACAGTGTAAAAAAGCTTAACATTAATTTCATTGGTGTAGATATATTTTTAAACTGTAGTTAGTTGAATGAATTTTCAAATGTAATCATAAGGTAAAAGATGTGGTCAAATTCATGATCTCTTTGGAAATTTGATTAATTTAAAATGTTGCTTTATTGCAGTTYGTTTTAAGTCTTTACCACTTGGAAGTTTTCTTAAGTGCTTATTGCAAAGTTATGTTGAAAACTGAAAGAGAACATGTTTCTGTCATAAATGCTTTATCATGCTTAAAAAATAGACATCCCTTAAAGCAGCTAGGAATGAGTTATTCTGAAAAGTAAGTTTTCATGAATGAGGTGTTCTGCTAATTTTTAAAAATAGTTGTTGTTTTCTGAAGTAATTGTTAATGGGAATCTTAACTACCTCCTGTGATTTAGTACATCGTGTTCTAACAGTAGTGGTATTTGTAATATATTGATCTGCCTGTTACAAAACACTGAAATGTTATTATGAAGGAGAAGAAATACTGTATTTGTATAGAAATAATATTAATAAATTGGCAGACAAAAAATAATCATGAGTTCTGTTCTTAGGTGAATACACTGAGTGACAGCCATGCCCACATGTATCATGCTCATGCAATTTCCAGATTACCTGTAAGAGGGCACTTTTTTAGTTTGGGTACTTTGTGTATTGTAAAAGCTTGATCAAAATCTTATGGCTGTATCAGGGACTGGAAGTTGAGAAAATGAGACACTTTTTATTCAGATTGTTCTTTAGCAACTTTATGTTAGCACCTATTTAATTTATTTTTAGATCTATTTAGAAATTCTATCTTGAATTCAGCCTTATATGAAAGCGTTTGTATATGTCCTTGGACATCCACATGAATGTTCTTAGACTTGATATTTCTATTTTTAAAATTTGTATCTCATTTAATTGCCTAAAAGTTTATTTGTAAAAATCTTTGGATGAAATAAGGTTCAAGTTATTTGTTTAACTCTTGAAATGTCACTACAAAGGGATCTAATTCAGTGCTAGTGGAAAAATCATAGAAGGAATGTTTGTTTCTCTGAATGCTTGTGAAGTATCCTCACCTAGTCCCTGCTGTCTTCAGAGAGTTGGATTGAGCCTTCTTGGGGCCTGGTTTTTTCCCTCTCAGAAATCAGTGGAATGGCTGCAAACAGAATTTTCAGTGGAACCTTGGTCAGGATTTTATATACAAAAGCTTACTAATCCCTGGTATAAGTTAATGGCAGTGGGATTTCAGATGCTAACATAGAAATCCTGAGCTCACTGAGGTGGGCATCCACTGACCTTTTTTTGATGTTGCAGTGGAGTAATGGAGTAACCAGTGGCTGCTTTTTGAAAGCACGGGAATTAGAGCTCTGAAAATCCCTTAAGAGTTCTCCTGTGGATGGCACTTGGAGATCCCTGGTGTCACATGCTCCCTGGATGCTGGGTTTAAATAAGGAGCTGATAAGTCAGGTTTCATCCATAGTGTTCATTGCTAGCCAACAGTTACTCTTGCTCTAATTACGTGCAATTTGTAGGCCAATTAATCTAAAGTGTGTTTTGAAAATTAGTTATGAGTTCATATGACTAAATCCGGAAGACTTTCAACAAAGAAACACAGAGTACAACTATAAAAGAACATTGTAGAAATAAGGAATATGCCTGCACAGCATTTACTGCGTACTTCAGCAGTTGTAAACTAGTTTGGTTACTGCTGGTACAAATAATGCASACCTTGCTTGGGGGCTACGTGCCTAAGGATTTACCCCACTCCAGAGGAGTGGTAGATGCCCCAGCCCTGGCAACATTCAAGGCCAGGTTGGACGGGGCTCTGAGCAACCTGACCTAGTTGAAGATGTCCCTGCCCACAGCAGGGGGTTGGACTAGATGACCTTTAAAGGTCCCTTCCAACCCAAACTATTCTATGATTCTGTGATGATTCCCAGCCAGATTGCGGCAACTCTTGATGAGTCCTTAGCTACTGTAGCTCTAGTCCTAACAGTACCACAGCWAAAAAAAGTTAAAATTAGCTTTGATATATTTAAGCAGTGACTACTGTAGGCTAATTGTGTGATTTAAAATATAACTGCCTTGCAAACTGTGCTTTTGGGAGCTGAGTGTTGGCATATTTATTCTGTCAGTATATAGTCGTATTTATTTGCAGCTAAAGAATGTCAATTATGTATGTATTTATTATTTCACTTTCTGAATTACTGAGCAGTTAGGGTATACTTCCATTTCATCATTATTTCCAGTTTCCTTTTCATCTGTGAACACCAAAAAAAACCAAAACACCAAAAAACCCACCCAAGTTAAGTATAAATGTTTTAATATCTTCATGTCAGAGATTTAAACCAGTGAAAAGAATCCATGCAAGTTGTAATGAACTTCAAAAAGCGGGAGTGGAAACAGTTGCTACTGTAATAATGTGTCACTGTTGGATGTCTTAAAAAACATGCATAGCAGAAAGCTCTAGTCAAACCTACTACTCCTATTAGATCTGTAATTTTGTTTTTTTCAGGCATTTAAAAATATACATATTCTGATACCTATATTGGGAAAYGAGTCCTCCGCACTCGGCTTAAGAAAGGTGCATCTCTTAGCAGTGAAGTGAGGGAGCCTTTGTATGAGGGAAGGTAAAGGATATGCAACTTCTAGACTGTGCTAATAGTGACACTTTGGGCAAGCGATGATATTTTATTATTTAGGTATGATAACATCTTAAGAAACAACAAACTTTATACTACTGTAACTTACACTACTGSAAAAATGATGGTATATAATCTGCCTTTATTTTGCAATCAAGCACTTGTAAAATAGTCATTAACAGTATTAACGAGAATGGTGGAAAGCTGCTATCTTTTCAATATATATTCTTGCTATTTTAAAACATAATCGTGACAATGACTTTTACATATGAAGTATTAAAAAAGTGATTACTYTGATTTTCTGTAATTATGATAATTTGTCTTTTATTAAATTTATCTTGGAATATTGTTATGTGAAAAATACGATATCTTGTTCCAATTTTCATTATTGCTGTAATTACTTGCTATCTGRGGGACATTTACAATACCAAATAGAGATCACTTTATGAAGGAGAACTTTTTATGAGGCTTCTTAAAGAAATCCGACTTACTAATGATAGACAAATATGTGCATCTTAATTATTAACAAAAACACTACTTATGGTATATATTGTCTCCTAGCTTTTAATTTTTCTTTAAAATTCAGAAAACAGTTGATTTTTTTCAGAGCAACTTATTTGTGAGTCTTGTAAACWTTCTGAAAGTTTTACATTCCTTTTCCCTGATGGGCTCTGCAGGAACATGTACTGCTTCATGGYAGTTCTCTAATACTAGCTGTGCCTCTAATTAAGTAGTCTAGTCTGAAGCTGAGACACTCCTACACCATTTGACCACGTTAACAGAAATTCAGCATTCCTAGCAAAAAAGCACCTTGAACTAGATCCCTTTCTAATACATTAATTGCTGTCATTGATTATGTTGCATTATATTTGGTATCTTCTGTTTCAGTCATATTGTAAGCCCAATCAGGTTTATTCTTTTTTTCTATTAAAATGCACTGGAATGTATTCCTCAGCATGCTTTTGTGTGCATGTGTGTGTTTTAGTTGTAATTGGCAGGCAATAATAATATGCAACTTCAGTTACTTCTTCAGGATAATGTTGTTATATTTGACATATTCCTGTGAATTATAATAGTTTCAGAGTGATAGCTTAGCTATCACAGTAGAAATTAATTATTTTCTATAGAAATACCTTATATTTCTATAGAGGTATCTGGAAGATAAGGAAATTAATTTGTAAGTATAGGTTTAGAAATGGAAGATCTTCATTCTCCAGTGTATATCAAGATAAGCTGTAGGAGTGCTGCTTATGGATAGACTATCTTCTTTTGCCTTATGATACAAGTATGTATGCATAATACCTTGTTTTGAAATTCAGAGTTATAAATTTTTCTCTGTAGTGTTCTAACTTATTGTTGTACTGGATATATTTTTGAAATGTGTGTTATAATATCTAGTCAAAGAGTTAAGTTGGCATGAAATAAATAATTTCTGCAATACGTTTTCCCTGGTGTATTTTAGATATTCATACTTCTCTGAAGTGTTTTTGATAGTGATCTTTTAGAGAAATTTGACCTATTTCTTTTTTCTAGGTAGAAATTAAATTTACTTTAGAAGACAATCCAACCTTGTTTTGGTCATCTTTTTGCATCTTCTTTAAAGCAGATTAAAAAGGGAAGTTGAGAAGAAGCTTGCTTACCTGGACATGTCATTGTCAGTGTCCAGGGATGAGACTTGGACCCACACTTTGGGCTGGTACCTTTATGGACAGCTCACCCCAACTGCGGAAGCGCAAGCAGCTTCTGCGGATGCAGGGAGTTGGAGGAGTGCGGCCGGGCTAGCTGAAGGTGTGAGCTTCCTGCAGCGCCTGGGGGAAGCCTGCGAGGACCCTGTATGCTCTGAGGACCCTGAGGCTGACTGGGCACTGSCTATTTTCGTGGAGCGTAAGGTAGGATGGAAGGTGGGGCTCCTACACCTCTCCCTCCTTTCCGTAAGCAGTCACACTAGGACACAATTCCTTCTAGATGTCCCCAGCCATTGGTGAGAATGGAGGCAAGAGACTGTTCYCACTACAGCTGTGAAGAGACGGGCAAAGTGAAGGAGGAGTTAACTTTATCTCTTCTTTCACAGCTTGCATATTTATCACTTTTGTCTTCCCTACCTAAAAAAAAAAAAAAAACCCAAACAAAAAGTCAAATATAAGGTGAAGGAAAAAGAGAATTTAAAAAAAAAAAAAAATATTTTATTGTCTCTATACAGCTACAGTGGCAGGGTATGGTTTTAGGTTTCTTTTTTCATTCTGCTAAAGCGGCATTTTTCTTGCGAGGTACAGAAGTATCTTCTGGATGCTGTAAATTGAAAAGCCATATCCTGGAGCAAGTAAAAATTCATCTTTTTAGCACATCAGAGTATTTATAACAACTAAGACTGGTTGATTCCTGTATTTGATTATTTGTTATCTCCTATACTTAATCTGCAACTGCTGTTTTAAGTGAGTTGCAGGAAACATTTTGCACAATCAAGACCAGTCTGTGCCATCACTGCAGTGGGAATGTCTCGGCACTGTTAGYAAACAGTTCTCCTGTCTCACCCCTTCTGGGACTGTCACTCCTCCCTGTTCTGCTGCACTACCAAGTGTCTTTTCTGGATCTTTTTGTTAGGCATTTTTAATATATGTGGGTTCAGAATAACATCGTAAATGAATGATGCATGCAGATGTTAAGAAAAATTAGTAACAAAGTTCAGTGGACCAAACTGAGCCATCTATCATAATCCAGTGGATGGCATTTTCTCTGTTCACGGAAGAAGAGGTAGGAGTAGCAGAATGATCTTCTGTGTATGTTTTTAATTTTTTTCCAGAGACAGTTTGGATGTTGAAGTGAATCACTCTTAGCATGGTTAACCAGCCACACTCTTCCTCCAGACTTACTGTGATAAGTAGCTACTATAAGCCTAACAGTRTATAGGTCAGAAGACGGGAGTTGTTCTGTATTAAATACTAACTTTCCATTATTCATTGTCAGATTTTTATTTGCTCAGAGAGCAATATAAATTCTGTTACTAATGAAACTACGTTGTGTACTCAGGAAATTGTAAGTCTTCTGAAATAGCATTTGACTGACTGAATTGTCAGGGTTGTGAATTAACCTTGCTCTGCCCTTCTCACTTCAGCTCTGCCTGCGCAGTGCCATGGTGTGCCTGCCACAGTGTGTTGCTTGTTCATCCTAGTCTCTGATCTGCATACTGTGATAAAGATCTTAACCCTTTCTCTTTATAAACATCCTATCTTTTGCATCATCTTGTTATGCGTTGGTTCATTACACATCATTGCCTTCCGGATTTTTTGAGAGCTTTATCAAGAAGCCAAAGTTGGTCAGGGCCCAGCTTGGACAGAAGACACAATTTTTCTTCCCTTCTTAGGGAGCATGACCTGAGCTGCAAAGAAAGATTCAGCTCATAAACAGAGGTCAGGTATTGGCGTGGTTTATGAATGTGGGTTATGCACAAACACAAGAAAAGCTTTCAGGTTCCTTGCACAGAAACAGCCTATCTGGTTAAAGGTGTGTGTTTTGAGTCGCTCAGTCAACGTCAAAGCAAAGGTGTAACTGAGGCAGTGCCTAGACATGCTCTGTGAAYGCCTGCTAAGCCTTTGAAATCCGAGTGAACACTTATAGTTAAACAATTCACTGTCAACTGAAATTGTTTCCAAAGCTTAGGAAAGGTCATCTATTCTCAGTAAACTTCACAAAGGCCGGATGCTCGTGGGAATTTTTCTTGTGTGTTCTTGTCCCCCAGAGGCTGGCTCCTTCTGTAAGCACTAGTACTCCTGTAAAAACATCATGCTTTTTATTTTGGAAGATTTTGCTGTTTTTAAATCTATGGGAATAGAGAAGAAGATGCAAGAGTGATGTACTACTCCAACATGTTTCAGTTAGCAAGCAACAGCTTTCAAGCCCTGGCTTCCCAAATAACTAGAAACTCTRTTGCAAGAGGCTAGCACCCGTAGCAGCCAGTGTGACATGGCATCACCCCTTTCAGAGTGCACATAGATGGCCTGTGTGTTGGACAGCGTGTGGAAAGGAATGAGGCAAAGTGAACACAGGGCARAGAGAGACGGGACAAAGGAAGTGGGTTGAGAGGCAAAGCAAAGCGTGGGAGAGTATTGCAGTGGTGGTTACAAGGAAGGTGTAATCTCTGCCTGCTCTTGGAGTAAGTTTACACCTTTTGCTACTCACAGCCTCACCTCGMATTTTCTGTAGGAAATCTGATAGCAACATGCTGACGGCTGGCCCCCAAGATCTAAGAATACTTAGCTTTGACTGCAGAGCAGCGATAAAAGCCTGTGTTGGGCTCAGTACTGTGCAAACACCCTGTAGCTTTTGCCTCTTTTATTTCATGTATCTAACCCGAGCACAACTCGCGGCTTGAAGTTCAGAGTCCCTGCACAAAAGGAAAAGGAGGGAGTGAGCTGGGAGAGAKGTTGAGAACGTGAGCAAGTGTGGTGCAATTCAGAGCACCAAAATAAAACAAAGACGTTATCTTGTGTTACTGCCTCTCCGAGACAGTTCAGTGGTGGGTTGGGAAGACACAGACAGTTGGAGTCAGGCTTTCTGGACTAATAGTTAAAACATCTTTACATTATCAGCTGAAACTTGTCAGCTCTGAACAATAAACTTTGCAGACTGTGGCTACAGSCTTGAGCAGGCTTGAAGGCGGATGTGCTGTAAAGCGATAGCCAAGCCGGTGCAGAACAGGACCGGGATCTGCAGGCTCAGGGGAGCGGGTGGGTAGGCAGAAACCTTGAAAACACTTCCAAGCACTGTTCATGCATGGGGGAGGGAGACAGAACTTCCACTGAATTACTTTTGCAGCCTTACTTCATTATTTAAAGCCTAGTATTTAAGAAGACACTGTCTGGGACTGAGGAATGCTGATGGGCTTTGCAGATAATCCAAGCTGCTTAAGGAACTGTAGACAGAAATCACCAAGACTGTACCTGCCCTTCCCRAACCTGTCAGAGTTGCTGGCAAACCCTTCTTTATCTTAATGAGTGCAGTCCTGGCCACCAGAGTACTTGGTACCTTGGTAGGGATTGGACTACTCCTATTTTAACCCACATGATATTTCCGACATTTTCAAAGCAAAGACATTTTTAATATACTGCCTTTACTCAACCTCTTTTTCCTTTGGACTCCTTGGAGGCTAAAATTAACCTTTTCTTCAAAAATGAGGACTGAGTAAGACTTGCTTTTTCACAGCTCTGGGGCGAAAGGAGGCAGAAAGTTCACAGKTTATTCTGATTTGGATCCCAGTTGTGACAATGACAGTCAGAGAACAGCTAGATGTCAGGCACCAAACCTCCCTGAAGGATCCACTGGCTGGGGGTAAGTGCGTCCTCAACCTCYCAATTTACCCACTTTGTCCCTAACTAAGAAGCAGGCACTGATTTGTGTCACGTAATGACAAATCCTCCAAGATAAGCTTGGAGCCCTAAATTTTCCAAAGGTGCAGGGCTCTCTGTTTGTCTTTTCGCTAGAGGAGGTCTGCTTCTTTACAGGCAACCAGGCAGTGGGGTGATAGTGCAGTTAGGAGTGTTTACTTGACATTTGTGTCACAACATTGCTGAAAGCAGCCAAAGCAGTCTCAGGACTCTGCTCCCACCTTCCTTCTTGATGCTATGTGCCATGTTAGTGATGGCMGGACAGGGCTATGCCAGGTCGGGCAGTGTGGGCAGGGAGCGACACCAGGCAACGTCAGAGGAGCTGGACTTGCATGCTGAAGATGCCGCTCAGCAGAGCCTCTTACGGTCAGGAAGGTGCGGTGAGTMACACGCCATGGACTGCAGCATAGCACTGCAGACCCTGTCCTTGGCAGAGGCAACTGGTGGTGGACTAAACGCACCATTACTAAAGCTTACATAATATTTACAGTAGTAGTATAATTAAGATTGATATTATTCTTGTAATATTCTAGGCTGAGCTGTTTGGTTTTGTGTTGGTTTTTTTTTTTTTTTTTGCTTGGCATCATCAAAACCGCCATCTTTGATGACATCCAGCTCGTCTGACTGTACAAAAACCTGTGAGGTTTCATCCATCAGAAGATATTGCCTTCCTCCTGTAGATAACAAATGTGCCAGATTATGCAATTTCTGGGTAGATAATGTTAACAAATTCTTGTTAGCATTATCTGGCCTCAAATACAGGAATGGTGTATCAGAAACACAGCGGTAATTGTAGTCTGGTTGCTTGTTCATATGGCTGAACTACATTTTTCRCTAGCGTAAATCCATTTGACCCAATAGGATGAACTTGGTTTTAAAAAGGACAAGTCTTCAGGCTGAAAAACTAGTTTACAAACATTTGAATGCTTACTCGTGCCAGTATCCTAGACTTGATGCTGTGTCAATGACTGCTTCCTGGTTCCTGCTAGTGGTTTGTACTGTGGCAGGGTCCCCATCAACATCAGTGCCTGTAGTGGAGCTACACAGTGAGACACAGAGTAAGAACATTAGCTAGCGTAAATGGTCATGGCCCAGGTGACTAATTTCAGGCAGAAGTATGGATACTGAACGCTTCATCTCAATTGCCTCAGGCCTAACTCTGAGTTAGATGCTGCACTTCTAAAATCAGCAGGAACTTTGCTATGGAGTGAAATTACGACTTGACTAGTGGAGAAGTCTCTAAACAGAGGGTCTGTAACACATTGTAACTTGGCCTGTGGAGCTGGAAAAGTTTTGGGAATCCTGCTACCATTTCTGCATCATTGGGTGTGTCTCCTTCTCTGCATTTGCCTGTTGGATGTCCTCTCCAGCATGTGCTTGCAGAACTGCCACCATACGATGCTCCTTGGTCCCTTCCCATGCAAGCCACATAGATATCTACTGCACTGTGCAAGGTGGGGTCATGAATGATTGCCTGGGAGCTATGGTCTCCTACTCCTGGTGGGACTTCCACCTAACCTGCAGCTAAACAAGAGCACCTGGGTTATGGAAGAAAGCTTGTGTGCATATAGGAGAGGTTAACATAGATTTTTTGTTTCCCAGCAATTGTTAAAATAGAGGGCAGACGGAAGGAGAACAAACCTTGCTGGTGTGAAGGAAAGAGTATGTCACAGCTGGGGCATATTTCCTCACAAGCTGGRCAGGAGAATCTTTGCTGGAAGATCTGAATAATCAATGCCAAATCTGCTAGGCATAACCAATGCTATCACCTCTGTTTAAAATAATTCTTGATTATATGCTAAACAGGGATCAAGGGTCAAGTGAGTGGTGTACACAAAGACATCACTACCCTGCAGCCAGTACGGAGAGGGACGTCACCTGCCTAGCTTCCCGGCTAAGAAAAGAAACATCCTGTTTCAAGGGAAATACTCAGAAAGGGCAAAACAATCTCACTGCTGGGACAGACCTCAGCTCTGTGGATGTGAAAATAACCAGACACAACATAACAGCCAAACTTCCCGTTAATGCTGTTCCCAGCTGGCAACATGTGTGACGTACCTTGGAAAGAGCAGGAGTGATGTTACAGAGTGCATTTTGGCCCCTTGCTAGGAGCTGAGTCTGAAGAAGCCCTCATGCTCATCTTTCCTCCCTTCTGTTACACTCAAGGGKTTTTTTTATGGGCAAGAAGAAAGAACACCTTACGTATAAGTAAAGCCAAGAATTTATTGTTAATTGAAATCTGAAGAGTCTATTATTGCTAATCCAAATCTAATTGTTATAGGAAAAAAAAGGAGTAATAATGCAGTTAAAATTATATACATAATACAATTAAAATTGTAACACACACCTAGGTTTTTATCCATTTTCTTGGGATTCTGCTYACTCTTCTGTAGTTCCTCTGGGTCTTGAAGTCAGCATCTTCAGCCTGCAGAATGACTTAACACTGTAAACCTTCAGCTTCTGGTGTCCTTTGTTGGGAATATTATCATACTGATGCTCTAGGATCTACCTGAGGTCATTTGTCTGTGTTTTCTAACATGCACTTACACCTTCTCTTTTTTTCACTGGTTTGCAGCTCCATGTTACAGCTGAGTTTACTGAATGTGGTGTATTTCACATATGCTAAGGGCTATTTTTTTGTTCTCTTTGCTACCCCTAAACCCAGTTTTGTCCAGCTCCACATTTCTCTAACTGACCGTTGATGAGGAGCTGTGGGGTCTCCAATGCTAAGCCTGTGCCCCAGCTTTTATCATTTCACGCCTGTACTGCTCTACGCTGCATCCTGTGTCTCCACCTCTCAAGGCCTCTGCAATTGTACCAGTCTGGTATTTCTCAGCCCTGTATTGTGTTAGTCGTAAACATCTCATTATACATAGAATTACTACTTGTTACTGCTTTCTATATAAAACTGCACCATACAAAGAGAAACAAAATTAAAACAAATTACTATAGGCAGCTGGTCAGTTAGAGAAMTTGCTGTCACAGGACGAAGTAAAACAAAGCTACAGGCAGATCAGGAAAAGTTCAGACAAAGCAAGCCCGGCAGGCCCTGGTCCTGAAGCTTCKCAAGCTCACTACAAAGCGGGTGGCCTGTTGCCGGCAGTGGCAATGCCAGGTTACAGGGCTACTCTGCTGCAGCTCCCCGCATTTCTTGCCTGCCTCTCAGGGAATARGGCATGCTACCGTGTGGAGGAGGCCTTTACATTTTTATGATGTAGAACATCCAATGCAAGTCCATACGTCTCTAGTTGAGTGTTCGCTGATTATCCAGATTTTGGAAGTTTTAGAGATCAGTAGCTATGAGTGGAGCAGCAAAACAAGGAACAGCTCTTGTTATTTTTAGCCTCCCCTATCATCCTGCACTAAATTAAGCTTTCAGTGCACAAACATATTTCAGGACCTTTTCTACCACTAGTACTATGCTGCCAAACTGGAGTCAAAGGTTTGAATAGTTTGTGTCAAAGGCATGAGAAAATCTTGCTTGTAAGGTAATCCTCTCAGGACTGTGATTTTTTTCATTTCAGTGGTTTGTAATACACAGGGGGTAGTAAGCAGATGGAACTATTTTACATGCATTCCTTCACGTGAATTCTTTTAAAAAAAGGACTTTTAAAGTAAGATCCGTTCGGCTGAAATTTTTAATGCCTCGTAACAGAAAGAGACAGAACAGTATAGAAAGACATCTCTGATTTGATTTCCAAAACTGCCATGTGGGAGAAAGGAAGCCTGTAGGATTGAGATCATGTGCAGCTACTGAAAGGAATTCTCTGTATTTCATTCCACGTTAAGAAGCATGAAAAARAATCCAGAATTTTAAAAGTAGGGTAGATGTTTTGTTTTGGTTTTAATTTTGCATATCAAAAGCTAGAGGGGAAAGAGAAGCATCTTTGTGTTTATTGTTTCAATGATGGGTGGCTGGCGACGTGCAGTAAGATCCATGCCAGAGCCAAAGCACTTTGGGTTTATTGGAACCGGACATTATGGTTTACCTGAAACTGCGGTGCAGAAAGCTTTTTCACCAGAAATTTCAAATGTGTTTTTGCCTTAATTTACAGCGAAAAGCAAACACAGGATTGCCTTTGAAAGGGAAAGTCCCTGATACTCTTCTCTTTCTCACCTGCCAGCGGACTTGCTCCCCCTGTCACCTTGAAGGGAAAGAGTCGTAAGGATGTGATTTTTGCTAAAATGGAGATGAGCTCGGAGCTACGAGGGCTGCAGCATCTGAGCCTGTTATTTAGGTCTCGCTGATATCTGAAAAACACTAATTTTGCTGCCAAACCCCAGATAAAGTGGGGTTTGACAGTTTCTCCTAGTCAGTATTTACAAAGCCGCAGAAGTTCACAAGGTCTAGCTGGAGTGTTCTGTCTCAGTGGACTGGGTGCTGGAGTATGATACTGGAAAAAACAACCCAAAAGCCAAACTACAGGGATCCAGGAGATAGCGGAGAAGGAATCTGTCTTCATCTTTATCCCATATATGTGCCCTGTAAGAGCTGTGGGCTCAGATCAGTACTCCAGGCTGTGTTGGCAGATCTCACATCTCTCTGCTGAGCATTATGATTGCCTGTGAGAGCCTTGCTCCCTTGGAAGCTTTGGGAGAAATGGACACCAAACTCCCTTGGGCTTGCCTGGAGGGTATCAAAGGCACCTGCGTGTGTCCACTGTTTTGGTAGGGAATGCATGCACTTATTTTGAGAGAYGCTTTCCTGGGGACCTAAAATTCAGAGACTTATGAAGGTGCACCAGGTGCTAAGCAGATTTAATTCCACCAAAGCTAAAAAGTAGTATCCTCAGAAAGCCATGTTTGATGACCTAGCCTGGAGTTACAAACCTGTAAGTCTGACTCCTACACCAAGCAAACACGAAGAAACCAGTAAAGCAGGAATTCACTTAGACTTTTAATTCCTTCTGTTCTTCTTGTGCATGTGCATCTGTGCTATGTGGGCACTTGAGTTGGTTGCCAGCAGTGCTGCTTTCATCTGGAAAGTGTTAGGGCCACCCCATGCCTCTCCTCCTCAGGCTTTGGTCATGAGTCCCAGCAAACCTGGATTAAAGCCCTCGTCACAAGGTTGGCAAGTTGTTGGTAGAGATACTCTTGCTGGACTTTGCCAACCACATCACCTCTTGCCTTCCAGTCTTCATTCATCAGTGAGGATGCCCCAAAATCTGCACGGCTGCTTGCAACACCAGATGTGACCTGCAGGATATGACAACTCAGTGCTTGCAGTATTTGTTACTGTGAGATTTTCACAAGGGCCAAATCTGTTAATGGGTTCAAGGCGGGGCTAGAGAAATTCATGGAGAATAGCTAGCTCCATAGGTGYGATTTCCAGCTCAGGAAGCTAGGAAATTGGTGGTTGCTGGAGGGCAGATGGGGGAGGAGAACTCTACAGGCACGCCCAGTGCTTATACCCCAATGGTGGCTGCTGGCCACTGTGGGGATTAAGAGATTGGGCCAGCAAACCTTTGGGCTGACCCAGACAAACTGGTTTTTAACTTTAAGTGTTCTTACAATGCTGTAATTCTAGAGGAGGGACAGCTAGAGRGTAATTCAGTTGCCTAAATGCCAGCATCTGGTACCACTAGGCGTCCTGCCATCCCTTCAGCACCTCTCCAAGGAGGAGAGCTCAGGTAAGTCCTCTGTAGCTCTATGCAGATACCTGGTAGCTAAAATGGCCCTAAGTACATACGGCTGGGCTCTCACTGTTTCTGGGACCAGGTCAGAATTGGGCGGAACCCTCTTTGAACAGCCGTACTTTTGAAGGAGTTGAATGTTCAGGTTCTGGTGGTCACAAGCCACAAGGTTTTGGGCACTGCAGCGTTAGGAGAGGATAAATGCCAGTACTTGGCATTAAACTGTTTTGAGCTCTGGCCCTGGGTCTTTAGTCTGCTGATTCATCCCCATACAAATCTGCTCTTCTCAGCCAGAGAAATGAGATCTTCACTGAGGCAACAGCAGCTCATATGCCAAGGTGGCACCATCTCAGGGCTCAACATGTGCAGAGGGGCCTGACAATAGCTAATCCTACTGGGTGACAAAAGTCACTTCTGAAGTGAGCAGGCCATGGAGAGAAGGGAATTTGGGACATCACTAAGCTCTCTAGACCGATGGTGTATCACCAGTGCGTTAATGAGTAGAGTGAATGAGAAGGTGGCTGTTGGGGTAGGTAGGCCTGCGCTGAATCATGCTGCCRTGTCAAGCGTGCCCTGGTACGGAAAAGCATCTGGCTCAAATGCCACCAGCAAGTTTCTGGAGACAGGAACCTGAACAGTCCCTGGTAATTTGGAGAGGAAGCTCCAGAGAACAACAAAAAATACATTGTGTTTGTGGTTATTTTAGAAATGGTACCACACAGGCTGAAGTAACAGCTGCAGTCAGACAGGGTCCACAGGCTGACAAGCGACGCATTCACCTCACTGGTAACTAATACAGCTTCTCCTCCCCGCAGCCTCCAGCTACTCCTGCAGCCAGTGCTTTCCCCATGTCCTAGAAGAAAGAGCCTCTGCCCTCTTCTGTACAACTACTGACACTGCATCCTTACCATCTTTTCCCCTCCTGCTTAATTATGCCTGCATGATCCCATATACCTGTAAAAATCCACATTTCAGAAGACTGGGAGGGACATCAAAAATTGATCAAGACCTCCCCTCCTGGCATGCGCCTGTGCCAAGAGCAGAGACTTCACAACCACTCTTCTTTCCCCAGCCTGTTCCAGCACTTTGTGATTGTCTTTAGGCCTCTTTGAGGAGCAGCTAACTGAAATCTTCTCTGTGGTTTTGGCTCCCTTCTCTTTGCCCCCTTCACTGAGGACAGATTCTGGGTTTTGTTGCAGCAAGCTGCAGACTGCTTTCCTCTTCTTCCTTACCTCCTCCCCTCTGCAATGATCAAGCACAGCTTTTCAAAAGCATCAAAAAGTATTTGATCCTACTAAACTCTGGGTCCGTGCAACTGTTTTCTTCTCTGGAGGAAAGAGAGAGAGGGTTGAGCATAGAAGTTTCTCATGCATGTTAGATCTCCAATGCATTGTTTGACAGTGGTTGACAGAAGCTTGTCAACATTTTTGAGACATGTGAGAGAACAAAAAAAACCCCAAACCCCACAACATTAAGTTTTTTTTGCCTGAAATCTTTAAAAACTTAAGGTTTCATTATTTCAAGGTGCAGGATAAAAATAATTGATTTTTGGTAAACATTAGTTGCAGAGAGAAAATTAGAACGGCAAAAGCCCAGCTAGAACTCAATCTGGCCGCAGTTGTAAGAGACAACAAAAAATGTTTTTACAAATATATTAACGACAAAAAGAGAGCCAAGGAGAATCTCCACCCTTTATTGGATGTGGGGGGGAACATTGCCACTAAGGATGAGGAAAAGGCTGAGGTACTTAATGCCTTCTTTGCCTCAGTCTTTAATAKTCAGACCAGTGATCCTCAGGGTATTCAGCTCCCTGAGCTGGAAGACGTGGACRGAGAGCAGARTACACCCCCCATAATCCAAGAGGAAGCGGTTAACAACCTGCTTTGCCACCGGGACACTCACCAGTCTATGGGGCCGGATGGGATCCACYCGAGAGTACTGAGGGAGCTGGCGGAGGACCTTGCCAAGCCACTCTCCATCATTTATCAGCGGTTCTGGTTAACAGGGGAGGTCCCAGACGACTGAAGGCTTGCCAACAAGACGCCCACCTACAAGAAGGGCCAGAAGGAGGATCTGRGGAACTACAGGCCTGTCAGCCTGACCTTGGTACCGGGAAAGATCATGGAGCGGTTCATCTTGGGGGCGCTCACAAGGCAGGTGTGGGACAACCGGGGGATCGGACCCAGCCAGCAYGGGTTCATGAARGGCAGGTCCTGCTTGACCAACCTGATCTCCTTCTATGACCAGGTGACCCGCCYAGTGGATGAGGGGAAGGCTGTGGATGTGGTCTACCTGGACTTCAGTAAAGCCTTTGACACTGTCTCCCACAGCATTCTCCTAGAGAAGCTGGCAGCTCATGGCTTGGATGAGTGTGCTCTTTGCTGGGTAAAAAACTGGCTGGATGGCCGACCCCAGAGAGTTGTGGTGAACGGAGTTAAATCCAGTTGGCAGCCGGTCACGAGTGGTGTTCCCCAGGGCTCAGTTTTGGGGCCCGYCTTGTTTAATATCTTTATCAATGATCTGGATGAGGGGATTGAGTGCTCCCTGAATAAGTTTGCAGAYGACACCAAGTTGGGCGGGAGTGTTGATCTGCCTGAGGGTAGGAAGGCTCTGCAGAGGGATCTGGACAGACTGGATTGATGGGTTGAGGCCAATTGCATGAGGTTCCACAAGGCCAAGTGCCGGGTCCTCCACTTGGGTCACAACAACCCCAGGCAACGCTACAGGCTTGGGGAAGAGTGGCTGGAAAGCTGCCCGGCGGAAAAGGGCCTGGGGGTGCTGGTTGACAGCCGGCTGAACATGAGCCGGCAGTGTGCCCAGGTGGCCAAGAAGGCCAATCGCATCCTGGCCTGTGTCAGGAATAGTGTGGCCAGCAGGAGTAGGGAGGTGATCGTGCCCCTGTACTCRGCACTGGTGAGGCCTCACCTCCAATACTGTGTTCAGTTTTGGGCCYCTCACTACAAGAAGGACATTGAGGTGCTGGAGTGTGTCCAGAGAAGGGCAATGAAGCTGGTGAAGGGTCTGGAGAACAAGTCTTATGAGGAGCGGCTGAGGGAGCTGGGGTTGTTTAGCCTGGAGAAAAGGAGGCTGAGGGGAGACCTTATCGTTCTCTACAACTACCTGAAAGGAGACTGTAGCGAGGTGGGTGTTGGTCTCTTCTCCCAAGTAACAAGTGATAGGACGAGAGGAAATGGCCTCAAGTTACACCAGGGGAGGTTCAGGTTGGATATTAGGAAAAATTTCTTCACCGAAAGGGTTGTCAGGCATTGGAACAGGCTGCCCAGGGAAGTGGTGGAGTCACCATCCCTGGAGGTATTTAAAAGATGTGTAGATGTGGCGCTTTGTGACACGGCTTAGTGGGCATGGTGGTGTTGGGTTGACAGTTGGACTTGATGATCTTAGAGGTCCTTTCCAACCTTAATGATTCTATGATTCTATGATTCTATGATTCTATTCTATGAATTTCTTAAAAAGCTGTTTTCATTTTCCATTCACCAACTGAAAACAAATTTGTGGTAACTTTGCAAGAAAAAAAATATTTCAAAATAACTACCCCCTTTTCTGAAACGCTCCTGATCTCAAATCACCTTAAAAAACTTGTCAAGTGACACATGCCTTTAACATAGTGTTAAAAAAAATAAATCTTTTTGTGCTTCCCCAGAGTGAGGGGAAAAGGTAAGGTAAGRTAAGGTAAATGTAAGGAATGCCGAAGATGCGTAGCCAGACAGAGCGATCCATCAGGTAGGTGCTGCCGGCACCGTGCTCTCTCCGGGCTGGAAAGGCTCCTCAGCCTGGAGGGATGAGCTGAGGGTCACTGCTGTGGGGTCAGACCCACGTGCAGAGACTGGGCTGCATCTCTGTTACGAGCGGGGCTGGGGACCATCCCCAGCAGGCAGGTTGGATGTGACCACCCTCTTTGGAAGGAGTTCAGTAGCATGGGGATGGTCTGCATATGCCAGCTGGTCTTGGTTCCGGAGAACATCATGAGCACAATTAATTTCAGCTGGATAACTACGAACCACACAAGAAGACAGCATTGTTGGATATAAAAGCATTTTATTTGGATTGGGAGTTCAATTTAATTGGATTGTAGGTTGGTTTAAAATGGGAATATTTTTCCCTTGACAATGTTACTTACCATGGGGGTTTCTTTTTTGGTGTATGTGAAACTTTCTCAATTTTAGTGGCAGGAAAAAACCCAAAGGTTTATCCTGTAAAATTACTCTTCTTTGGTGTATAGTGTTCTGATACTTCATGCTTGCTTTTTTTTTTTTTTTTAACCTGCTAATTTATTTGTATTGAAAATTAAACACCATGCTGATTCCCCTACCAAGTACAAGTGGGTGTATTCATACCTGCAGTTCTCCCTGCTGGAGAACTTCCCGTCAGTGATGGTCACAGGTAGCACATTAAGAAACAATGCTAGTGCATGTAAACTAACTATGGTAAAATACCCAGTGGCTTCTCTCTTTTCTTTGAGACACTTCTTATAATGCTTACATTTCTTGTACCTTTCCTCCTGCCTAAATTCAACAGGAARTCTAAATTTTTGGAAACTTAAAATTGACAAGATCTCAATCTCTGTCATGAGTGTATAGATCATGTTAGATCTCATAGATTTTTTTCTTAGTAGATTCAGTCCAGTGCTTAACCACAAACTGAACAGGCAGTTCAGGCTGTTCAGACTGAACACAACCAAAAATCAAACAGGTATGTATTCAGAGCTAGTTAGAAAATGAGGAGGAAAAATTCCAGAGTTCTCATGAAAGCTCTATCTCCTTTATGATAAATTCTGAATTCCCTGAGCTCTGCTTACAGCTTTGTGCACAGCAACAGAGCAGGTACAATCAAATAAACTTAATCAMAGCCTGATTTAATCTGAGACACCTGAAAGCACATTAATAATTGTTCAGATTTGTGACTCATTAACCATTAACATGGCACAGCCCAGTTTTCAGAGGAGTGTGTGGAAGGTAGACTGAACATCCATGTGTGTATGTGTATGCCTGGGCTCACTGGTAGAGGGCAGGAAAGGCAGCAGAAGGCAGCCGAGTATCCAGATGTTAAATTAACTTACTCTTTTGCTTTCAAGARCCTGTCCTTGCTGTTCCAATCTACATGCACCCCTCTGAAAGTGAGTGCAAATTCTGCATCTGAAGAATTGCTTTAATCAGGTGGGATGCTGAATTTCAAGGGSCCAGTTGTCATTCAGTGAAGACTATTTCTCCAGTCTTCAGCGTCTCCGCTTTGCCTTTGCAGTGTGTGCTGGCAGACGGCAGGGGCTGCTCCTCCTGCGCCGGCCGCCCGGGTCATATTCGGACCCCCTTATCTCTTCTGTATTCCCAGGAGGCCTCTGGAGATCAATTCACAAAACAAAGATAGCAGATGGGGGCGATGCTACCTTGTCACAAAGTCAATATTTTTGAATCACTGAATGATTAAATAAGCGTTGTTTCCTGCTTRTGCATTAGTGTACAATCAGTTGCCAGACGGGAGACATGAAGCATATACGAAGTYTTGCACAAGCTTCGGTTTAGTACCAGGAAGTACCTGTCGATGAAAGATAAGCAGCCCGCCAGGATGCAAATGGTATTACTCTAGTAATTGCCTAAAATMATTTTCTGCTCTTGTCAGGAAACAATGCACTTATTCATTCTTGCTCGGTGTTTATCCATGGGCTCTCTCTCCATTTCCCACRTGCTCTATCGCCGACTTGCACGGGCTGCTGTTGCCATTAGCCCTGACCCTGTATGTTCAGCTTGCTGCTGCCGGAGAGGGCCAGGGAGCATAACACATAACTATTTTTTATCCCTACAGAGTCTATCAATACACTGATTCCTCCTCCAAGTGTTATACTATGTCACTCACAACGTTTGTGACCTTCTGCAGAGAGAGTTCATAATAGCTGCGTCTAGACAGAGARCAATTTTTCCTCATCACATGGGTGTTTAACCTTTTCAGTTTTCTTCTTGCTGTAAATGCACACAATCTCGGCATCTCCCCAGAGGTTCTCACTGCCAGCAGGTCTTCAAAATGGCAATTAATCAGTAGGAAAAAAAATACGCTGGCAACTTCTTTTTTGTGAAATGCAGTCGACAGGCTTTTACTTATTTTCTCCTATTGTGTTTTGACCAAAGGATTGAACCAGCAACTTTCTTCAACCCTATCAACTCAGAGCAGAGAAACGTGTTATCAAAACATAGCCATGCCCAAGGCTGGCRCGGCCATGCTGCACCCTCCTGCCGTCATCCCCCGGCATCTCGGTGAGGGGCAGCAGCCCCCTGCCCAGCCCATGTGGGCAGAGAGGAGAAGAAAGGTATGGATTTAAAAAGAGGTTAAATAAAAAGACTCTTGCAACCCAGCGTGAATCGCCCAGGGAAGGAGTGTAATTGCAGGTTGGGCCAGCCGCAGCCACCAGTGTCACCTTGGAGACCGGCTGGTAAACTCCAGGCCTCCCAAAAATGGGGGGGGCCAAGGCAGCCGGGTGTGTAAACAAGTAAAACGAGATGGACAAGGAAGCTCTGCAGTGAGCCCACGGCCCTCATTCCTTCTGCTTGCCGCCTGAGCCCGCCGAGAGGCCGGGAGTGGGGAGGCAGGTGGGCACGACGCCGTCCCAGCCCCCCGACACCTCCCAAGTCCTGCTGGAAAMCCCGGGCGCAGGAGAGCAGTGCAGGTAAAGGATTTTCTCTCTTCTTTGCTAGCTTGCAGTGAGCTTCTCCGATCGGTTGAGCTTGTGGTTCAGCCAAGAGAAGTTTTTTTTAATATACATATATAATTTTATATATATATATATAGGCAAAATAGCAAGAGCAGTAATGCCCCACCTGCCAGAAGATGGGAGCTGGATGATGCTGGGGATGGTGGAGAGGCAGAGGGGAGGCTGCTACAGAGGAGTCAGTGGGGCTGGGAAGCCAGATTTTTTAAGGAGGTGTTTAGGTGGTTGCTAAATATGCAGTTTTCATGCTTTTAATAATTTAATGAAATTACTAGGAATAAACCAAATGCATGCAATTGGTTTAGGCCTCTTAATCTATTCCCGGACTCTGAGATCTTCTGCTGAGGGGTGGTRTGCGACTCGTGCGTTTGGCCAGGACAGGGGCTTTCAGGAGCCTACGATAATCCAGAGGCTGGAATGGGTTTCTGCCTGCCACACTGGGGTGTTTTTCAGGATTTTCACAGGAGGCTCTTGGGCTCAGCTGAAGGATAACATATAAACAAATGGTGTTGAGCTTAGATTAAATCAGACTCTTTCCAGGTTTAAGCCTCAGGCTTAGAGGGATGTAAAGGGATCTGGTTGTTGAATAGCCTAAGGTTCTTCTGGGAAAACCCAACCCAAAATTTCAGGTTTTGTATTTGTGAAGAAGAAATGCAATCATTTCTGTTCAGCCTGCACAACACAACATTGCCCATAGAAACAAACAACGCTGAGAACGTGGGGTATTGTAATTGCTCATAGCCCAGGCTATTACGCAAAACAAAACTCTCTAGCATTCAGAATTAAGCAGCCCCTTTTTCATTTCACTGTGGGAGGTATCTGATGGTCTTGGAAGAGATGTAAGAATCAAACCCATTCAAAATTATGGTTATGACCTTTTCTTGTTTTGTTAATAGTTATTAATACATAACACATTTATAAGGTATACAGAGAACTGTTATATTCAGCAAATCTTGACTGTATCTTTAATTACTTCACATTATCCAAAAAGGGGCAAAAGCAAAATGAGAGGAGAGAGCATGTGAACTGCTGTGATTCTTCCATCCTTGCTCTGATTCAGAATCTGTTTTCTGACAATGCAGTATAGTCTTTTAACAGCCTAGGAAGGGTTTATTTCCAGCTTAAACCAGCAGCCAACAGAAATAGGGAAGTGGTAGACRTGTTACACATATGTATGAAGCTTGCGTGTAGTAAGGTTTATATTTAGCTGGTTTTCTGTATTTGTTGTATGTATGGAAAGGATTTTCAAACGCATACTGCTGTGTGACACAGGAATCCTGTGTAATGTGTGAGTGCAATCACTTTACAAGCAGACTTTAATTGCTGTGTTTTATATAACAACATGGTGTTGGTGATTTTGTTATTGAACATTACAGAGAATGGAGATTTGCAAAGAGCAGCAGAAATATTTACTATTAGTGTTTTTAACCATGRTATGTGGGGAAAAAACATGGGAATATCTCTGCCTATGGCATTAGTGAGATTATTAGCACTTCAAAAGGAACACTGGAAAAAACTGGAAAAGTTCAGAAACAACAGCACAATTATCTAACATTTGGAAACTCATTTTGTAGCAAGAGTCCTAAGCTCTAATTACTTAGYCAAAGAGGGTTTAAAAGGGACTTTCAAGTGTTTGCATCTGGACATATTTTTAAAAGGTAGTTCTTTAATCTAGTAAAAGAAAGTAAAACAGTATCTAATGATGGGGAAATTCAGACTAGAAACAAAGAACATATTTGAAAAGAAAATGATTCAATACTGAAACAACTTAGCCTAGAGATGGTGAGTTCTCAGCTAGAAGTGGTTGTAGGTGTAGAAGCAAACTTTGTGCTTACTGCAGAGATAACTGAGGATTGGCTAGTTTCAGTGGCTTTTACTGAGGTGCAGGAGATCATAACAGATATCATATCAGATGATTCCTCCCTAGCCTCAATTCATGAATCTCGCTGCAATTATTATTTGATGCGCATTGCAGTGTACTGGAAATGCCTCCATTGAACCTGAGGCAAAGAGCTACTACACTCTTTGCATGGTGTGTGTTTGTGTAGATTTTTGCAGTGTGCAGTGGAGACTAATTATGTCATCATTGGTCTCAGTATTTATAGATCTGTATAAATATATAACAGTATAGACGCATACTGCACAGAGATATGCACTCTGTGTATAGATGCATAGGCATTATATATATAAGCTATAGTACATAATTATATAATGTAAATATAGTTTGCAGTGTGTTTCTSTATTTTATATTCTTTCCAGCTAAACATCTCCCCTTAAGGACAGCTCATTGTTTGCAGAAAACATTTTTGACTGCTGATCTCACATGGCTGTAAGGTCTTTCTGGTCACTCGTTAATGAATTCCCAGAAGAACTTTGCTCATTCTGGCTGAAGCAAAAGCTGAAATGGTTTCTTTTATACCACACTGGACTTCTACAATAAGTTAGTACTGAAACCATTTGGGGGGAACAAAACCATTTTATTTTTCTGTTTTTCCAAGCCCCGCTGCTGTTGTCTGAAGGGGTTGCAAATGTCAGYGCATGTGACATTACCAGCTGCCGCAGGCAATGCTCTGCAGACAGAAGCAGAGTAGTTAAGATGAAACAGTTTAATTCCATGTTTCTCAGAAGGTTTCTCTGACCGTTTCAGTTCACACTTCTGCACRTGCAGTGGCAACGAGATTGGAAATGCAACGTGCACTGACGATGCTTCATAGGGCCACCCATCTTCTTCATCTCCCCATCCCTGAGCACCCTCAGCAGAACAGCGAGTGCCCTCCGAGTCAAGAGCTCTGCTGTAGCCCAGACAAGCCCTTCTGTGACTCTTTCATGCCCTAGTCCAGTGATGCTTTAAAGGCTGGAAAATATTTTGGGGACCTTCGTGGTATGCAGACCCAGCAGCCAGGCTAGGGAGCAGCAGTCCTGGCCCTGAGCATGTGCCCAGGGGCCAGGTTTCAGCGTGCCTCTAAAATGTCAGTATGGGCATAGGCAGCCCTGGTGCTCTTAATACTGGGCACAAATAATCCCTGTGGGCGAAGGAGCGACCCTCTGCCAGCCCAGGCATGCTGCTCTTGGTGGTGCTGTTGCAGTGCTGCAAGTCCAAGGGCTGGTTTTCCCACTTGTTATTCCACCGTCTTCCTCTGAGGGAAGCTGGAAGGCTTATGTGACTGTTGGCAGAGTCCCAAAATCGTGGGGTGCTAAATGCTATGCAARTTTAAGGTATTAATTTGTTCTGCAGTTGTGTTAAAATAGCACAAGGTGTGATCTGTAGGCAAGGTCAGGTCTCGGGGTGATTACYGTTGCTCAGACGTGCAATGTGGGAAAGCCCTGCTCTGGAGAATCAGGACTACAGTGGAATAAGCAAACATAAGGAAAAGGTCCTCATCCAGGACAATTTTTGCTGTCACAGTTCTACCTGTGGGCAAATGCTAACAACAGACTTGGCCAGGCTGAGGACGCTCAGCAGGGCTGCTGGTGATGCGGAGGCAGCAGTGCTTTCCTGGCTGCCTCCATCACTTTTCACTGTTTTCGTACACTGTAGGCAGCAAATTCCTACCCACACTTTCATATTTGCATCTGGGTTAATCATAGGGTGGTTGGCTTTCAGGGTTGGTGGCCCATATTGGCAATTTTCCCTTCTGATAGAAGGGTATTGGGAAAAGGAAATAGAGGGTCAAAACGAATCCTCATGAGGGAGTTGCCAGCACCTTGCAAGCGAGGGATTTGGGATGCTCCATATACTAAGGCAGGTTTCAGCACTCTGTCTTGTCGATGTGACTCSACGCTGTATGAGCACTTTGGTCTTCCAGATGCCGGGCACAGCAAGGCATGACCGAGAGATGGCAATCCAGGCCAAAAGGAACCTGTCCAAAACCACAGACCCTGTAGAAAGACTTCGCCTGCAGTGTTTAGCAAGGGGATCTGCAGGCATCAAAGGACTTGGCAGGTGAGTCTAAGAAGTCAAATCCATTATTCAGCCTAATAGTTTTAGCTGCAAGAGRCTCACAGCCTAAGCAGGGACCAAAACTTGAGTTTCCTGGTTCCAGTGCAAATGCCACAACCCGCAGAGCCTGGGCTTGGGGCTCCTGTGTTTTGGGAGACAGGACTGACCTGCTCGCCTCTTGAAGAGCTGTGAATCCCTCAGAGGAAGGTGCTTCCTTGGGACCCAGAACAACTCCTGCCAGGGAGAAAGGGGGAACATAAAACATAGAACCATAGAATCATTAAGATTGGAAAAGACCTCTAGGATCATCAAGTCYAACTGTCAACCCAACACCAACATGCCCACTAAACCATGTCCCAAATAGAACATATCTGTCTCTCTGTTTGGTATTTTCTATAATTAAGCATCTCAACACTGGGGATTTTGTGCTTCCTTTCCTTTGGGGTGTGATTCCCCTGTGCGTAATGGTCTATTAGCTGTCTAGTTTGTGGGAGGCATCTAGACTCTTTCTGCAGTCACCCTGAGAGTGTGGGTCACCTCGCCCCTAGCAAAGGGGAGCTGCATCACACCCTGAAACCCCTCCCAGGGCCCACAAACCACAGTGGGATCCTCGGTGACCGGCTGGAACTTCATCTACATGCCCGGCTTTGAGACAGCTCAACGTATAATGAAYAGGAAGACTCCTTCAGTTAAGGCAGCCTTCACCTCATTTAACTTCAGCTGTGTAATATTCAAGCGCCCAGTCTAAGCAAGTCATCTCTGCTAAAAGTGTGGGGWTTTTTTTGTTGTGGGTTTTTTCCTCCCTCTTTCTTTTTTTTCTCAGAAGACTCTGCAGGGGAGAAATGTTGTCTCAGTAAGGTGTCCCTGTGCTCCGGCACTGTGCTAAACTCCTGCAGCATTCTCCAAGTTTTCCTATGCATTCTCCTCAAATTGCACATTTTCCACAGAGTATTTCGGATTATGGATGATGACAACAGCAGGACCCTTGATTTCAAAGAGTTTGTGAAAGGATTAAATGATTATGCTATGATGATAGACAAGGAAGAAGCACAAGAGATTTTCCGGATATTTGATAAAGATGGCAGTGGAACAATTGATTTTGATGAATTTCTTGTTACGCTGAGAGTAAGTCTGGGAATTTATGTTATTACTGCATTAAATGGAGAAAAAGCCTTGATTCGTCATTAGCTGAACATGAAACAGCACTTTTGTTTATCTTAGTAATTAGCAAAATCTACAGCTCTATTTAAAAAGTTAGTAACTCTTGAGAAGTTAAAATGTTCTATTTCCATCTAAATATGCTAAAGGAGAAAATCATCCTAAACAACACCGCTGTGGATGAGAGAGCTCAGAAGCCAACACGTCTCTGCAATTTATTGGCAAGGCGTAAGTCTCCTTGCAAATAGAATAGAATAGTTGCAAATAAATGGTTTTGATTTTTTTTTTATGAATTGCTGCCTTGATTAAGGTACCTAAATACCCATATTGCAGTCCAGGTACCTGTGTGGTTCAGCCTGTTAATCTCACTTCTTTGTCCATCATTTTACAATGCATCTCCTTATAACATAAACTAATCCAATGGTGGCTTTCTCTAACCACAGTTTGACTGATTTTGGTTGGAGCCTCTTTGCTCTGCCAGAGTCTAAACAATTAAGAAAAAAATAATTAGTGCTTGGAGTAATTAGTAATTTTTTGTTAGAAATATTTAAAATAGGTAGAATAGAAAAGTGTTCTAGGCAGCACTTTCTCTCTTATTGTCCATTTACTATCATATTGATAGACATTGAATAGTCTCGATCACACTGCTTTTTTTGTGATATATTGCCCTTCCTAGCTTATGGACAGTGTAGACTGTCAGCAGTTTGTTGTCCCAAGTGCCTTGAAATAGGTTTACTGTTAACAACAGCAGTTACTTGAATTTGGAACTGGGCAAGTAATTGGCAGAAATAAAATTATTCTGTTAATATTTCTTTACAGCCTCCCATGTCAAATGCAAGAAAAGAGATCATCATGCAGGCGTTTAGAAAGCTAGATAAGACTGGAGATGGTRTCATAACAATTGAAGACTTACGGGGGGTGTATAATGCAAAGCATCATCCCAAATACCAAAATGGAGACTGGACAGAAGATGAAGTTTTTAGGGCCTTTCTGGATAATTTTGATTCACCCTATGACAAAGATGGGAAGGTAAGTGAAACACCTAATTTCAAGCCATGAAATCACCRTCTGACTCAGCATTTGACTTAAATTATTACATGTGACATGCATTTGCATCACTTTTGTGGGGGACAGAAAAATGGATGCGTAACCTCTGCGTAGGACTGTTGGCGCAGCTTGCTTATGCATTTGGAGGCAAAGGGGCTCTGCAGGAGGTGCAAGGGTAAACGTGAGATTGCATTTGCAGGCTTGTAGCCTTAATGCTCTACTTTCATAGGTTACTCTACGTATCTCTTCAGACTAACCCACACGATTGCTGATTTTCAAGATCCACATAAAYTGGAGGATTTTTCACTTCTTAGGAGAATAAATACCAGGATCCAGTTCAAAAGCAGTTTCCCTGATACGTGAAATACTTTACAGTTAGGGCTTCTCCAGTGTGTGTAATTACTGAGACACTTGACTTGGAAATCAGTCCGTAATAGAGATAGATTTATCCACAGAGAGCTGGAGGGAGGGTGGGGTTGGGGGGGCTGCCACCAGCCGCGTGCCCTGAGGAGCCACTGGCTGGGGCAGGGCTGGGAGCCCTTACTGCCGTCCACCTCGACTCGCTGGTGCAGGTGCAAAGCCTGGGCACCTTCTGTGACGGACTTCTTATGCATCCGCTTTGTAACCATCTCYGAGCCAAACTGCAAACTTCTTTGGTCTGAACTTATAGCTCAGAGCAGTCGTGGATCTCTGCTGTTCACATGGTGATATTCTCAGTCCGAGCTGTTCATAATAACAAACTAGCTAAGGTTTCATCAGCGCTTTGTGGAATGTCTTTAACACTTCCCACTTCTGAGGTTGCACCTGGGTTTTCATGGCTGCACTACACTGGTGACTCCTACCTGTCTAGTGGCTGGCTACTATACCCAAATCCTCCACTTACTTTGTTTCCAACAGGCAGGCTCTCAGTTTGTAGGGAGGTGGTGGTTTTTATTTCCCTTGGGCATGACTTCGCACTTGGTAGAACTGAATTTCATCCCTTTTTTCTTCTGCGTCATCCTCAGAGGTACCAGTTGTGTGAGTTGTCCCCTTCCTTCTCTGCAGCAGTGATGACATCTAGCAAACCTTAGGCAAAATGTTCCTGCTTTGTGTGCTGAGGTCATACATTAACACATTAAATGAATCCTCAGAATGATCCTCAACAAGTTCAGTGCCTTGTACCTCATAAACGCTGCAGTGTTTGAGCTTACGGAAGAGTTACTCTGAGCACCTTCCTCTTGTTCAGCAATCCTGCTGTTAGCCCACCTGATTGCCGTTTCTTCTGGGTACTGACTGTGACTTTCCTGTGCCTAAATCAGAGATCACTAATTACACTGGTATGAGCTGGACACCTAAAATGTTTTTAGCAGAAATGCCTCAAGGCTAAGCATCTGCTAGAAAGGTCCTCTTCACCGTGATCTTGCCAGGTGCCTCTGAAATACGCAGGGTCAGCGAAGCTTGTAATCGGTTCCTGATGGTAGGACAGTCTACAGTGTTCACTTCTCCCCATTGTCATGTTTTACTTAGCTCTCAAATGCACAACACAGTAGGAGCAAATATTTTTCTATGTGATGTTTATTCAAAGATTGACCTATACGCTTCAAGAGTTAAGGCATCACAAGAGACATGCACTGTTTGTATCTGCTAATCTGATTTTTTTTTTTTTTTAATGGTCATCTTAAAACCAATTCAACCTCAAAATACCCATGAAAGATATTCAAAACTCTTAGGTATTTGAAAGAATGTTTGCTTCTTTAAGTGAGACCTGTATAGAGCAATGCTATTTTCTCTCTAGTGAATGGATATAAAGCTCCTAGCTGTCTCTGGGTTGCACTAGAACCCCCATCTGCTTTTATTAATAATAGTGCAAAGAAACACATTATAGCATCCCGGGAAAAAAATGCATGAAAATGTTTGTCTTCTTGGGCAGCACTGATTTTGACTTCAGTTCCTGGTAAGGTTAGTTTAACTCCGCATGTTTCATTTCCATCCAAGTGTTCCTGGAGGACAAGAGCTCTTATTTCTAGTGGAGAAGTGAACTTACACAAACTTTCAGTGTTTTCATTCTTCCTGTTGGATTCCTTTTCACTAGCAACAACATGAAATAGGAGGTGTTAAGTTTCATTTAGAGTTCTTCTCAATGTGTGGTTTTGACTTATAGCATTAAAAAAAATAAAGGTTCATTTTGCTATTTTAAATCCTTCTGTCTCAGGTCACAACAGAAGAATTCATGAACTACTATGCAGGAGTCAGCGCTTCAATAGACACAGATGTCTATTTCATCGTCATGATGAAGAATGCTTGGAAACTCTGATCATATGATTAAAGGAGCAAGACTTTTTACCTCCACCTCTTGTAGGTTCCCATGATTAAGTGTATGCACAACAACAYGCTCATTTTCCATAATAACAGCTTCCAGTAACTGTGCCAATTACAGTCAATCTGCAGAAATAATTCCCAGATGCTTTGGTAGGCTCAGCCTCAGGGGATTGGAGGATAAKCAGAGAGCAGATCTGGCATCCAGCCACTCCACAGATCTGTCCCTTTTCTCCCTGCACCCCTGACATGTCTTTTGTGTCGAGCAGAAAGACGAGCCGCTCCTTTCTTCTCAGACACCCACAGGTCCCTGTGGCTCCTGAACGTATCCCCTCCTCCAGCGTTAGATACAGCTCTGTTCGACAGAGGATGCAAGAGGAGGAAACCGAAATATTCTGGAAGGGTGGTGGTCTGGGGCAGACTGTTATAAACGTGAAGAAGCCTGTCCCAGGAGGGTCACGTATCCCTCTTGCCTGTAGCACTGCATCATCTCTTGGCTTCTTGGGTCTCACTTGTGGGATGGAGCAACTGCTCAGCTTGCTGCTGGGAACATGTGAGTTCGCAGTGCCAGGAGGCTGGAGGGAGAAACAAATCAAGAAGGGGATACATGGACCAGAATAAGTGCAAAACGCTCCTTAAAGCCCAGTTTTCTTCACGGCTTACAACTCAGCATACAGGCATCTTTCCTGTGCATGCCTTGTTTCAAACCTCTGTGGGCCTGCTGATAGCTTTTTTCCCCCCCTTGCTTGCTTTCTTTTTGTACTGTGAGATCATCTCAYTAATATTTTTCTTTAAAGGGCATACGTGTGTTACAGTATTTTCTTCTCACTGTTCCTGGAACATTTACTGGTCTGGTAGCTGTTGTCTGTGCACACCTACACCGAAAGTTGCTTACTACTTATTGTATTTATACTGGTTTATGACCAAGCTATGACTTCAGGGAACTTTCTGGGAACTCAAGAACTTGTAACTTTCTTGTCTTGTCATCTTCTGTTTCTCATGCCGAAAAAAGGATGGGAACCTGCCCTCCTGGTCACACCAGTGAGGCTGTCTGAGATCTTCTGTCCTTCCCCCATACAGAGAGTGGGGAAAGGTGCACAAAGGAAACTGTAAAAAAAAAAGGGGGGGGTGTGTGTGGTGTGTTTGTGTGCTGCCTAATTATTCCTGCCTTGATTCCTTGTCCTTTTGTCTTCTTCTTTCTGCTTCTCTTGCATCGTTGTGCTCCTCTCCCAGGCTAAGATGCTACTGCTGTAGCAAAGAGTAAATGGCTTGTGCATGGCAGCATTTGCTCCATTTGAGGCTGGCAGCCAGCTAAAAGCAGTATAGGCTTAYAGACTGGACATTCAAAACAGCTTGACTGATGAAGTCTCAGCTCTTACTTAGCCTGGGCTGCTAACAGTTCAAACACTGATGTCCTGAGTGCTTGTTGCTCTGGTCCTGTGCAAACTCTGCTTTTGTTTTGTCCAGCCATGATCTCAGTTTGAGCAATAGCTGCTTGCAATTCCTCAGTAAAGGCTGTGCAAACTCAATTATTTGCTTTTATCTGTAAGCATCCAGAAACTTGCATACTGGCTGACACTGGAAACTGGTGGATAGAGTCTCTTTATGATTGCCATTGATAATAAGAGGAACCTYTACTTACTGCGATGCTGCTGAAGTGCCAACATACCTTATATGAAGGACAAACTTAATATCAAATAGAGGCTGTACATGTCCTGGCAGCTTGAGTAGAATCCATTGATTTCTCATTTATTAATTGGTTCCACAACAGGGTGTCATGTTATCTGTCTTCTGTGTTTCAAATAAAAAGAAAGTAATGTGAATTACTTTCTGATTTACCAGCTGAGTGGTGCAGTTGACATGCCTGAGGGACGGGATGCCATCCAGAGAGACCTGGACAAGCTCAGGAAGTGGGCCCGTGTAAACCTCATGAGGTTCAACAAGGCCAAATGCAGGGTCCTGCACCTGTGCTGGGGCAATCCCCGGTATCAACACAGGCTGAGGGATGARGGGATTGAGAGCAGCCCTGCTGAGAAGGACTTGGGGGTACTGGTGGATGAAAAGCTGGACATGAGCTGACAATGTGCGCTCGCAGCCCAGAAAGCCAGCCATGATGGCTGCATCAAAAGCAGCGTGGCCAGCAGGTCRAGGGAGGGGATTCTGCCCCTCTACTCTGCTCTGGTGAGACCCCCACCTGCAGTACTGCGTCCAGCTCTGGGGCCCTCAGCACAGGAAAGACACGGACCTGTTGGAGCGGGTCCAGAGAAGGGCCATGAAAATGATCAGGGGATGGAACGCCTCTCCTGTGAAGAAAGGCTGAGAGAGTTGGGGTCGTTCAGCCTGGAGAAGAGAAGGCTTCAGGGAGACCTTGTTGCAGCCTTTCAATACTTAAAGGGGGCTTATAAGAAAGATGGGGACAAACTTTTTAGAAGGGCCTGTTGCGACAGGACAAGGGGGATTGGTTTTAAACTAAAAGAGAGTAGATTTAGACTAGATATAAGGAAGACATTTTTTACGATGAGGGTGGTGAAACACTGGCACAGGTTGCCCAGAGAGGTGGTAGATGCCCCATCCCTGGAAACATTCAAGGCCAGGTTGGTCGGGGCTCTGAGCAACCTGATCTAGTTGAAGATGTCYCTGCTCATTGCAGGCGGGGGGTTGGAATAGATGACCTTTAAAGGTCTCTTCCAACCCAAAGTATTCTATGATTCTGTGAATGGACTGAGGGAATCACAAAATGAAAAAACTATTTCCTTCTGACACACTCTCTCATGTCTTCAGACCCCATAGCGATCTGTTGTGCTGACATTTAATCAAGTGCAGTAGAAGTTTTAATCTGAATAACTCCAACCAGTTTGTCTTTTCAGTGCTAATACTTTCTGATTTTACTTAATCCCAAATGCAATATACCTTTACAGAAGGGAGGAGTGGTATTGGAAGCAACTATGCCTCTTTAAAACCAGCAGAAGCGCTGTCACCGGCCTCCAGGAGCCTTAGCCAGAGCCTGTGGYGGCTGGGGAAATCTCAGTGCTCCAGGGTGAGAATTCTGCACTGAGCTTTACTAATGGGGTTTTGTGTGGGGACCTGAAGGACATGAACCAGGAGAGCTCAAACCCTCTCGTCCTAGTGGGAGGGCTCAGCGCCCACCCTGCAGTGAGAGCCGCAGCCGATGCACCCCCAGTGCCCTCAGAGCGGCTCCCGGCTCCTTGGGTCTGCCTGCGTGTGRCCCTCATCACTCTGTGGATACATTTCTCAGCGTCAGGAGGACATTTTTCGCAATGCAGTCATTTCGAATTTTGTACAGAACCTGACTCCAGGGGCTGGTTTCAGATTCCTTCGAAGCTGGTGGCAAAGTTTCCTCTCAATTCTGTGGGAATAGAGTTGCTCCTGGAGCAATCTGAGTAAAAACTGGTAACTGCAGAAAAGGTATAGTGCTTTCAGGAAAAAGAAATAATCTGGTAAAGGATAACATGTGATTTTTCACTTGTAATCAGATGCTATAGAACACAAATTGGAGTCTGTTCTGTAAAAAATGTCATTTGATTAATATGTGTGCAAATTCATGGAACAAACATAGGCATTGCATCGACTGCTACGTATGAAAATCTCTACTAGGAGATGTGCAGCCATAATGACACACTGGGCACACACACCTGAGATTCAGTGGAAGCACTTTGCAGAGGTTAAAGGCAAGTTAAAGGAATTTGAACCAGACATGAAGGAATATCAGGGCTAACAGCGGGTGACCTGAGCCGCCCTTTAGCACTTCACTGTCCCTGTCTGCTGGGGCTGGTGCACTGCGATCTGAGAGCGCCAAAAATGAAGCTCAAGTGCCTGTGTTCAGCTGCAGGCTGCTGTGTGCTGGTTACAGACCCAGCAGATGCTGGAGATAGATGGTGATGCAGGCTGTCCTTCCAGTCTGTGGTTGCACAGTGCACACGGCAGATACGGGAGATAGGTAGCAATGCACGCGATCGTATCTGGTGCTAGCATCAAGATTGTCAGATCTTGGTCGGTGCTTCGTGTTCGAAGCACTATTTCTTCTTTCTGATTGTGCAACAGATGCTAAACAGGATGGCATAAACCATAGGAACATCTGAGTCTGCAGGGCTGTGGGCCAATACCAGAGGAGAAGGTTTCGCCTGCACCTTGAGCTCTGCCCTCCCTGCCAGGCAGTGCCAGGAGCGTACTCCAAAAATGCTGGCGGAGCCCTGTGGTCCCTCATAGAGGGAAAAGACTCCCTTATACCTCCCCCAAACTCTGCTCTGACCTCTACCTGAGCCATCAGARCATCTCTGTGACCCCCTCCTGAAAGAGCACAAGGCATGGGGGTGGAGAGGCAGGGGTCAGCCTCCCTCCAGCATGTTCCCTGGGGAAAGGTGGCACTCCTGCAGCATCCTTTACTGCATTTTGGTTTTGCTCCTTGTGTGCTTTTGTGGCTTTGTGTTTTTGTCCTGGAGGGGAAATTTTTGACTTGATACGGTCCAGAGCTGTTGCTTGGCTCATATTCGCTCCCCCAGCATAAATTTCTGGTTCAGGCAACTGAGTTTTAATGCAAGCCCCGCTCACTGGCCTATATTCTTGAAATCAGACCACAAGGTATATTCACTGATCTGATTCATTTTGTTGGTCTCCTGGCACAAAGCTGTCTTGGCAGAGGCAGATGGAAGCAGCTGAGGTTTTTGCAGCTGAAACCACCTGCGCACATTGCTGTATGTAAGCCAACCTGCCTTTCTGTAACAGCTTTTACACGGTACTGCCTCAAACCTCTGCAGCCGCGTGGGCAGAGCAGAGCTTTGCCATCCCAGAGCTGGGCTCCCTGCCTCTGCTGTCACCGGCTGGCGGAAGGAGTGACCSTGGTGATTTCGGTTATTTTTGCCTCCCAGCTCCTGTCCTCCACGCTGGGAGTAGCAGCAGCAGCACGCTCCGCTTTCCTTGGTGAAACACATAACRCCAAAAGCAACGTGCTGCCGTCGGCAGCTGCCCACTTTCTGTGACTTTCGTTATGATTATAGCCCATCCTGTTTCTCTAGAATTCTTTTCTCATAGCCAGCTGAGGAGGAAGGGATGAGCAGCAAGCAGGTTTCCTAGTCGGCTGTGCTTAATGCCAAGTCCTCAGGTGGCTGAGAGCAGCCTCAGTATTTGAAGCAGCCCCCAGCCATACTGGTTTGCCCCCAGCTGAGTTTGAAGTATCCATGATTTCAAAGCGAGCGTTGGTTTTGGCTCTAGCACCTCTTCATCTCTCACGCCAACAGAGGCTGCGGGAGGCGGGAGCACTGTAGGATGCAAAAGCTTCAGCTCGCTGGTTTGTAGCCGACCCCACGCATGGCAGCCCCGTCTCTGCCGAAACCTGGACCCAGGCTTCCTACCAGCTTACAACGTTGCCGTTGACTCCAACGGGAGCTGCAGCTGAAGAATGGGGATGGGATCTAGGCTTTGTTGAACGTCTTGGCAAGTAGGAAAAATGAGAAAGAAAGGAAGTGCAGTGTTTTGTGAAAGTTAACTCAAGCCTAGTTTTCTGTGGAAAAGCAGAGATTGTGGTAAAATATGAGCGTGAGCAGTGTTTATTTTCTAGAGATAAATCTATTCTTTTTTCATTGAGAACATGATATTTTTGCCAAAAGCTACAATTTTCTTTTTTTTTACTTTCAACTGGAGCTTTAGTATTCAAAAAACACTGATTTTTTTTTTTTTTAGCTTATGTACGTTTTATGGAAAAAAAATTGCATGTTGCTTTAGAGAAGCTTTGACTTTGTGGCATAGATTTATTCCTTTATTTCCACCAATGCATTTCTGATTTGTTTCTTATTTTTTATTGCTTGACTATGTTTTGGGGCTTTTTGCATTCACTTGGTGATGGTGCTAATGTTGGACTAATCAAATTTCATTGTGACATCAAAGTTACGCAGTCAATATTTATCAATAACCGGAATAACTTTTCTTTAATTAATTTTTCCAGGACATAGCAACAGCTTTGTCTCCCAAAGTCAGAAGCTCAATCCATTGACCTCAGTGTCATTTGACCAAATGCTGTGCGAGAACTTGCTGCAGCAACACATCCTAATGTCAGATTAGGACAGTCTGACCTAAAAATCAGACTTCTCTGGAAGATGCAAAGAAATTATTTGCAAAATGTGGGGATGTGTTAGGTAAAAATCTTGCTTTGGGCCACAGTATATAGCYGTCATATATTGTAAACACTGTTTTTCTCATTCTTAGGTTACAAAAGATGAATTTTTGAACTACTACTCTGGAGTTAGTGCTTCTGTGGACAGTGATGCCTACTTCATTTTAATGATGAAGAAATCCTGGAAACTCTGACTTTTGCTTTCATTTGCCCCTACTTCTTTGGGACCAGAGACTATAAGGAAGTGAAACACTGTTTAGTTTGTTGTGGGTTTGATTTTTTTTTCCAGTTCCCGTCAGAGCGACGTTTTCAGAACGGCATGATTTGATGACACCAGTAAGTGTYCCAGTGCTGGACTTCGACATGTGGCTTCACGTTTCAACAGGTGGCGCTTAAAAGCCAAGGAACAGCCAGCCTTACTGAAATCTGTAGCTGCCCAGTGAGCAAAGGGATGGGATAGTCGGTATAAATTAGCAGCTGCATTTCCTGGCATCACCGGTTGTTTTCTTGCCTGTCTGTCTGTACATTAGATTTGTTTTGCCGATGTCCTGTTAGACACAGAAGTGCTAATGTGGGAGGCTTCGTGATCACAGTAATAAGGAACTGTTTGACCCTAAAATAATTCTTCACAGAGATGGTAAGTCTTCTTTATGTTACATTTTAGCTGTTTTTAAAGGATAGCTTCAGAAACCCACAACCAAAGAGACAACTAGCTTGAGCCAAACGCATATTGACTAAAAACCTGCTGCTGTTCCCCCCAGGGCTGCAGCACTGCAGTACTTCTGATAAATACAGGCCTTCAAGTCAATAAACAGTTCTGCTAAGAAGCTGAGAAGGGGCTGAACTCCTGCCCTGCAGAAGTACCCTGCCAGCATCACCAGGTCGCTTGCTGCCAGAAGGGACGGCTTCATGGTCAGCTTGTGCCTGCCTAAAACTGCCCTGAATTCAGCCACGTGTCCCTGCGGCAGCCGTGGCCGGGCCACCCCTTCACCATTTATTTCATGGCCCAGACTTCACTGCACATCACAGGCATTTAACCATCCCAGAAACAGTTCCCCTGCCTCCCCACGCTTARCTGGTCTTTTACCACCCCACTGACACACACGGCATTTTTGTGTGTTTTATCAGCCTGCCTAATGAACATGCGCAAGAGGAGGAGATTTGGTAAACAAACTAATAAATTCAGCAGGGGACAAGTATCGCCTTGGGAGGTAATTAACATTTTTCGGCATCATTAAAATTAGACTGTGACTCAGTGTTATAACTGACAAAAGACTTACTTTATTTCACGGATTAGCATTTGTGTGCTGCTGGGAGGTGTTTGCATAGTGCAAATGAGCTGCGCATAGATGAGGGGAGAAACAAAGAGGGGGGAGCGGCGGTGTTGTACCACGAGCGCAGAAGAGGCGGCAGAGCCTGGCGGTTACGGGCAGAGAGAGGAGCACGCAGCTCCAGGCACAGTGTCATAAAGCAGCTGTGTAGAAACCGGGGTCACCAAGCTCTTTTTGTGTGTGCAGCTGAGTATGAGCACAGGAGGCTGAAAGTGTGGAGGAGGAAGGTTATGCTGAAGTAAAGAATGTGCATGGAGTATGTGAAAGCTGAACTATACCCCTGTGCGGATGTTGAGTCAGATGGGAATTTATGAACAGCTGTGGGGGAACTTGGTCCTGACCCAAGAAAGTGTTGTCAAGACATTGCTGTGGCTGTCTGTTCGTATAGGTACTATGCATCTAAAAGCTGGCCGTGGACCAGAAGCGCTTGTGGTGCTTCTTCCTTTGGTGCATATTTAGATTTCTTTTTTTTCCAAAAGGAAGCTGAAAGTTTTTGTATCTGTGTACACCTATCAAATTTATGTTGATGGCTATAAAATCACATATATATATATATATATATATATAAAATCAGGGATGCTGATACTAAGACTGCTCAAATATTGGTACTCAGCACCTGCAAAGTAGTCAGGGACCAATTTTTCCAAAAGATTTCGCTCCCACAGTTCAGGCCAGATTGTCAAAGCTGAAGGAGACTGCTTGCCTCTGCACACTTCAGAGCAGCCTAATCCCCAGAGTTACCTCGGAGGAGCTTAGTGCTTGTGAAAGTTCAGCCTGACAGGACTTGACCACTGTAATGACCCAGTTGTTGGCATTGGCTTGGTAGCAGTTGGATGTGGTTCAATGAACTGGTTTCATGGCTGTTTCTGGGAGCCAGGGTCCTTTAGAAACCTTAATGCTAACCTTTAACCCCACTTGATTTGGCTGTGCTCGCCGCTGCTCTCCTGGAAAGATATTCTTCTGGATAGGCTTCATCACAGGCCCAGGTGCACACATGGAATAAAGTAACTCCTGTGTCTGGCATGAGTTAGCCTGTATCCTCCACTGAGGAAAGCTACATTGGGATGAACATAATTAACAAAAAGCTGTGCTGTTTTCTATCATCAGTTGCATATTTGTCAGAATTCAGCAGCATATTAACAAAGTACCATCTCTGAGGACACAGCCTATATGGGACTGTGCTTTACTGTTCACATACCTACACTATCGCAAGCCTGAGGTTATTTTTTTTCTTTTCTGGTGCTCGTGGTGCAGACTCACGGCTGCACATGGGGGCTTGGGCAAAGCTTCTGGCTCGCTTGAGCGAGTACGAGCCATTGGCAGGATATTGGCTTCACCCGCCTGATTCCCAGAGCCGTTACCTCTCTGTTTTTTGGATAACGAGGGCTGGATGGCAATTGGCGTCAGGATGAACAAAGGCATGCCCAGTCCAAAACATAGGAACTAGAGTTGCAGAGTGGCTTCCCTGGCTTGCAGGGTGGTGGCGATGAAGGGGGGGTGATGCTTGTTGTTATCCTACAGTGCTTTCAGGCCTCTGAGTTGTCTGGATTTATTTGGGATTTATCCTGCCTGAAGTTAGGTAGAGCACATGGAGTTTTACCCAAATCTGAGTGAGGGTAGAGTAAGTCCTATCCTGATAGATCAGTATTAGAAGACTGAATGAGAGCAGCAAAAATAGGTCATGCAAATAGCCATGTCCTTTTAATACAGTAAAAAACATTATAAAACCAAGGTTACATGTTATCTAATTAAATAAGATAATAAGACATAGAAAATAGAATGAATGTTTAAACATTAGCAGCTATGCAAAAATATGAGTACTACATAGGAAAAATATAACTACTTCAGAGTGATTAAAGTAAATAAACATCAGGTATCTACTACTTTACCTGTACTGAAGAGCAAACATTAGGTTTCTACCACTCTTCCCGTATTAAAGAGCAATATACCTTTCTGGACAAACAGAAAGTCTGTTACATATGGGTGTCTTACTGCTTAAATAGTGCAAATGGACATTTGTGAAGTCCCTTTTAATCCTTAAAAATATGTGAATGAGTTTGAAACAAGCATAGCACATGCTGTACAGGATTTTTCTGATGCGCTTTTGCTTCTTCCTCTATCCCCTTTTTGTTTGTCACTGTGTTACTGGAAGAGGATCTCTTTCCAGCACCGTCTGTCCGCATCTACAATTACACTGTGCAAGTCAGCACAGTATGAGCATTAGCAGCAGCTCTTTTTAAAAAGAGATACAAGCATTATAAAGCAAGTGAATGTCCACGACTTTAATCTTCTTCTACTGCATTAATCGATGTTTCATTTGGCGAGAAATAGCAATAAAAACCGTTCTGTAAAATGTCACTGGAATGCCTTGAGCTAAATCCTTGGCCCCTTTGCACGCAGGGACTGTAAAGTTGTCTCTGTTTGAAGGTTTCCCTGGCATCGGGTGAAGGTGGAATGGTGTGTTGGGAGTGCTGTTTTTCTCCAGCAGGCTATATCAAATATAGCAACATCTTAGTGATTATTACCAGTCAGAACAAATTCGAGCAGCTATAAGGATGAGAGAGGACTCTTTTTGCCCTTAGACTCTGGGAATGTGAATACGTTTCAGTAAAGGAGAATTTCAGGCAGCTAGAGGAACTGAGCCTGCACAGTGAGGTGAACCCCAATCCCAGAGTGCAGCAAAGCGGCTTGGATTTCCCATGGCCACACTGCTCGGCTGTCATGCAACCATGTGGCTGTAGCAGCTTTATCTCCAAGTGTGTGCTCCGCAATGTGCAGCTTCCCCRAGGGACTGTGAAGTGGCTCAGCCATCTCTGCATGGCAGCACGTGGGGAACCCCTTAGAGCTGGGCACAGAGTCCAGAGAAAGGTGAATAGGAAGGGACAGGATGCCTTCCTCCATCATAATGTAAAAACAACAACAACAACAAAAAAGCTATAATCTCCAGGCAATTTACAAGGTACTTTTAAAAAAATATAGGTCTCCTGATCACTGGCAGGATCCATGATGCTCCATCCATCTTCCTAGGTCAGATGTTGCATGAGAACATTGCCAGGCCAAATTCAAAGTATTCTCATGCAGCCACAGCCATTTGGAATAATGCTAGTAAACAGACGTGGTCTGCTCAGCCCTTCTGTCCTGGAAAGTACTTATATGCTGTACTGATGCTTGCACAAGAGCTGCAGAGAAGGACAGCATCATCCATTTCACAGCCCCAGTTCAGTTTATAAGAGATGGGACTTGCTTTTCACTGATTTTGTTTTGTTTTCTTAGCTAAACATTGCTAGTACATGAAATAGTACATGGCAGATCTTTAATATATAGCACTAGCAGAAGTATCTCTGGATCCTAAAATTGCTATTTTACCAACAGCAAAAAGTAGTGGCATATTGAGCTGTTCTTTGTTCTAAACTCTCCCTCTCTCTCTCTCAAAAAAAAAAAAAGGCTGAGAAAACATCTTCCTAAAGTAAGTCCATGTGTCCTTTTTCCTGGGGCCTCAGCAAACTCCCTTTGCGGTGACCAAGCTCCTGAATCCCCAGGCAACTCATGCTTGATAGCAACTCTCATTTACTGGTGTTTAGCAAACTCGTGGATTTCCACTGACTGCAGAGGAGTTACTGTTGACCTACTGCTGTTCAAAAGAGATTGGATTCTATTTAACTTGAATTTGTTGCCATATTTCTTGCTTAAGCATTCATAAGAGCTTAACTCTATAACCAAGAGGTTAACAGAAGAGTTCATTAACTTTTATGAGACGTGCTGTGATCCTTAGCTAGGACTGCAGTGTCATTGCTCTGGATTAATCAGATCTGAAGATTAAAGTCAGGTTGAATTAAATTTAATTTCTGCTGCAGTGGAGATTGCTAGGCATACCGAGAGCTGAGGTTAGGCCACTTATCCCTGAAACGTGGAAGAACCCACTTCCTTGCAGGTATAGGGCTGCACTGCGAGCAGGGTGTGTTGCGGAGGTGGGAACTCACAGGACACAGGAAAACAAAACAGAAAGCTTCGGTGTCCTGCTTGTGTTAGAGAAAAAAAGGGTATGCTGTCATTCCTGTAAGGTTTACTGAATTTTGTAGAAGCTAGACATTGTGACATAGGCTTCCTCGTTGTTTGGTGACCTCATTTCACTGGTAGGCAGCATCTGGGATACGGTGTCAGCATTTAGGGGCTCTGGTCCGGGCTGGCCAGAGGGATCCGGGGGAGGAGCAGAGGAAAAGTTGAAACCATCATCGCACAGGGGCACCCGGTTGCTGTGGCACACCTCGTATGTGCTGGAGCCGCAGTTTCCTTCGGTGACTGCAAAYGGGCTGGTACCCAGGAGTTTGTGCAGGTCTTCAGCCGGCCAGTTTCCTCCGTAAGTCACAGACAGGTTTAGGTTGCTTTTGTCTGTTATCGCGGGGATCATCTTCAGGTCTGATCCGCTGCTAAATTTTTCTGGAGGGTTTATCTCTGGAACAGTTGACGGCTGCAGAAAATTTTCCAGTTCAGCCTTTGCTTGAATGCCATCCACTTTATGGATATGAACGTAACCAAAACTCTCTGGGTTAAAGCTTATATCAAAATTCTGCGTGGCAAAGGGAACAGCACGGTCAGTTAACAGTGGGTATTAGCTTAAGCGAAAAGGTACTTTGATAAGTCATTTGATTTTAGAAGGGTAATTATTATTTCTCTTAACTCTGAAAGTAACCCTGAGCAGGCTGAACAATAGGTTAGCAGAGAATAAACTATCATATGGCTCAAAATCCTTTTCTATATTAGTCTGAATCTATCCAGTGGCCTCTTGCAGGCAGTGCCACTGGAAAGCATTTTATGCTCTGCGCAGTGTGGTGGGAACTGATTTTTCAGAGACTTTTCTGAACCATGTATTTATTGCACGCCTGCCATTTCACAGGAATGAGTGTGGYGACCCAGGCGGTTCCTTTCAGTTTTACCTTCCTAATTTAGCAGTGAGGGAAGTAGAAGTTTGCCACGACTTCCTGAGACACGTTAGGAATCCCTGCACTGGGGAGCACGGGGGGTGGGAGAGTTGTCTTAGACCTCTTATTAAATAAAAACATGTTAATAATGTACCAACTGGAAAGAACAGCGCTGATGAGTTTCTTAGTGAAAAAATGCACTAGACATATAGTTTTAAGGCAATGCATTAATTCCACGCCTTACGGTTTGTAACACTTGTCCATCTGGCTTTTATCTGGCAGAGCAGTTCATGTACTGCATGGTGTATGAGCAATTCTGCTGGCCGTGTAAAGGTACACAGGCGTCACCAGGGATGTTTACAAAGGGTCCCCATCCAGCCCCACGATCACAGTTTCACAGAAGCACCAAAGCATCTCGGTTGGAAAGGAGCTCTGGAATCCAGCTAGTCCAACCTTCTGCCACAAGCAGGACCTGGATTGGGTTATCCAGAGCCCTATCAAGCCAAGCCTTGAACATTTCCARCAAAGGAGAACCTACCTCTTCTCTGGGAAACCTACACAATGTTAAATTGTTCTCACATCTTATATCCAGATGAAGTTTGCCCTGAAGCAACACGTGCCTGTTGCGTCTGGTCCTGTCACCATGCAGCCTTGTGGCGAGAGCACCTCCACCATCTCTCTACCTACACTTTAGGTATTGGAAGGTTGTGATTAGCAGTCCCCACCCCGAGCTTCCTCTTTTCTATAAAAGAACTTAATTTCTTGAACTTTTCTCCTTGTATCAAGTTCTCCAGCCCTCTGTAGCTACCTTGCACAAGTCAAAGCTCAGGCACTGGTTGAATTGTCTGTTATTTCCATACCCTTGACTAGCATCTGCCTGTGTGAATGTGGGCTCTCTGCAGTGAAATGTAGAAGTCATTTCTGAAAGATGTCCCAGTTCACACAGCAAATGCATGTTCTGTCTCTCACGAGCGTTAGTTTTGTTCCCAATAGTCTATACTCGGGTGAAAACAACAGTGGAAGTACATACATTTTTTGGCTTCTTGCATAGTTGCTCCAGCGTTTTTTTATGATCAGGAAGGTTTGGCCACACAGCAGGCTTGATCCTGAAACAGCAACAGTAGACAAAAAGGGGTTCAACAGCAGCAAAAGAGGGACATGTTGAGATATCAGAGGTTCATATTGCATAGTTTGTACTAATTCTCACAAAGCCTTAGGGCTGGCTTGCATTACCCAGMATAACGACAGAGAAGTCTCATAATAAAACAAAGACAGGAGAAGAGGAGTTATAAACGTCACCAAATATTCATTGTTCTTCTGAGTGCACAAATTGTCACAGTTAAAGGAAGACACTTCACCAAGTACTGGAAAAGCAGCAAATTATGCTGGAGAAGAGTTCATTTGCATCTAGCTGTGTTAACAGGGTTTTGCATGGTGAAACCAATTTCTGCAAGTGAAAAAAGATGCTGTGGTTAAAGTGCAAATTTGCTGGTATTTGCTGCTGCATGTTTACATGAGAACGGCATATTGTCTCCTTCCTTGGCCAGCTATCTGTGCTTCAGATATCTGTATTGTAGCCTTGTGCCACAGGTCTCCTTTTTACTGCCTTGATTAGCAAAGTTCTCGTGTTGCTGGAAACCCTCAGCTATGATGCATCTAGAGAATATTGCCTGACTGACATTCARTGTTGCAGTGATATAAATACAGCTATAGATGCATATGAATATATGTTTTGTTTTATGTATGTGTCTGTATATGTGGATATATATACACATATATATAAAACCCTCTTCTTTTTAAAAGGGAAATCTCTGGGTTCAAAAAGTCTCACCATCTAAAAACCTGTTTTTCAGCAGTTTTACATAAGCAGAACTTCTAGCAAAGTTAGAGAACTGCAGGTGCTCGGCAGCAGTAAAAAGCAAGAGCTAGAAATCTCAAGGCACATCTATACTTCCAAATAAAACAGCACCAGGGAGCAATCCCTGGCAGATAACTCCAGTGTCTAAAATGTTTAATTATTAAAATTGTTCTTGGCATGCTTTGACTGGGGCCAACTAACACATTCCCAGGCAATCCCCGTGTATCATTCAGCAGTTAGTACAGCCCAAGTATTGTCCCCAAAAAGCAGCTTGCATGCAGCCCACTCTCTGGATGTCAGTGGAGCTGAATGTCATGGACGGGCTGCTCTGAATGCCACCAAASAGCCCTGGGCTTTCTGCTTTGTGAGGAGTTTATTTCCTATGGTTAAACTTGGGACTTTTCAGATTCTGGTTTCACCAGATTATCTACATATCTGTTCATTTTCTTGAATTTGTCAACTGTCTATTCTATGTAAGCATATATAGCCACGTATTTAAAAATATATTTACAGCTATCTATCTACTGCTATATAGCCAATATGTGAAAAAAAAAATGCAGACAAAGGACTGCTTGTGTAATGAATCTATCTCCAGTCCCACTTCTACCGTGACTGCTTCGGTGGGGGTTGTGGAGCCTGGTTTCACCACATGGCTGGCTGGATGTGGACCCGACTGACGCCACCAAGGCATTGTTGCAGAGAGCTCTGCCCTGCTGCTTCCGAAAGTGCTGCGGAGCAAACACCCTGCTGACTCAGCCTATGAAAGGGAAAGAGGCAATGTCCCCAATATACCGTTTCCACACCTCTTGGGACTTTACTAAAACCCGCAGGTTGCTTTCTTTTCTGGATATTGTTTGAAGCTTTTTTGAGTCAAATTTGCCTCCAGTGAGACACCAACTCTGTGTTTCGTGGTGACTTCAGCTCCCCGAAGGTCCCAGTGTTTTGAGCCCAAGACTGAAGTCTGCTCAAAGTGGCAGGTCAATTCTGCCTGCCAACACCCTCTCTTCTATTACTCACTTCTATTCTTTGCCTGCCTTTGTCTTGATATAGAGGTCCAGAGATGGAAAGAGAATAGTTCACAAGTATAACAGGGAAAGCAATAAGACAGTCAGAACAGGATTGGCTTCCAACACTTTTTCTGATACAAAGAGACTTAGATTACCTGTTTTCCCAAAAAGTTGCAATCAGGGCAATCATGACAATRATCAGCATGAATCCCAGGATGGAGAGTATAACCACGACCACGCTGCTATCTAAAGAAAAAGAACATCAGCCAATGCACGTAAATGTCTCACTTTTAAGCCACCGTAACTGTAATGTCTCTTCAGACAATAAATTAGGAATTAATGCCAACCATTGCACTTGCCTATCATCGGACTGGTGCAGTGGTGCATTCCGCCTGCCTCCCTGAAGGAGGAAAGAGGTAGGCTGCCAGAGCATCATCACTCGGCTGAGCTCCAAGCTGGTTTCCCAGGCTGGATTAAAGCAGCTGGAAGTCTGCTATCACCTCCAGCAAGTTGAAGCCACCACTTGCCTTGTCCTTACAGCAGCAGTGAAGTGACTTCAAACACACGTAAGGCCGAGGGCAGCCACAGGGCTGCCGAGGTGMCCCTGGGGACTGAAGGGACCCCAAGGACCAGAAGGATTATTCATGTTTACAAGTGCAATTACGAGATTTTATCTTGCATCGTATTTGTGATTGAAGTGCCATGTTCACACACAAATCCASGGCCCTGAAACGGGTCATGTTTCACCGCTCTTTGTGCCTTACCTAAAACGCTCAGCGCAAAGCTGGTCCTTCTCCCTGCATGCCAGCAGGCAGCAAGCAGGAGTGACTCAGCCTTCACCTCCCTTTGCACCCCCCTCATGCCCTTAGCGCAGCACTTCATCTGATTTTATCACCCTCGAGTGAGATTTAACTTCATATGGAGAGTCAGCCCCAGACCAGAGAGATACAGCCGCTTTCTGGGTCATCTCCTCCAGGGTGCCCGGTGCCTGCGAGGGCTGGCCCTGCTGTGGCCGCGGGCTCTTCCCTCCCCATGCTCTTGTCGCTGCTGCTGTCAGGGCTGCCAGGGAGCCGAGGACCCCTAGCTCTGCTTTCTTCCAGGTGGAGCAAAGTGGCTTCTGTCCTTACAGTTCTCTGCGGAGTGCTCCTCCCTTGCGGTCCTGAAGCTCTTGGAGGTGCTCCATTCACTCCACATGCCCTTAAAATAATCTCCGTTGGGCTGCGAACGTAATTTCACCTCATACGATGCATCATTTTCGAGGTTTTTCCCCAGTAATTTTACCTGAAGGTATGGCGACTCTATTGTCTAAACACACAAAAAAAGCCAATTATTTTTCTAGAAGACACAGGAAAAGTATCGAAAAAGTATCAGCAAAGTTTCAGCAAAATGTGTGAGCAGGTGCATCCCTGCAGTACTGTGCAGTTCGCTCCGTGTCTTTGGTTATTATACAGGTGGTCATCATGGTGTCAGTCTAGTTTAACAGCAAGGTAGTCCAGACAGTATCGAGAAGAGAGACTAGTGCTGGGTAAAAGCTCTTTGGAAAACAGCTGGAAGTATTAGCTGTGCTCTGCTACTGCCAACACTGCAGTGGGAAGCAGACGCTTCCCTGGGAAGGCTCAGAAGAGAGAGGGGAGAAAAAATTTGCGCAGCATAAAAAGACAACCTCTGAAAGAGCAGCTACAGGAAAGGAGCTACAATCCCACGGTGCAGCTCTGGTGCTCTTCATTTCAATGTATTTGGTTACCTGAATCCTTTTCTTTTTCTCGTTACAGTTCCCCTAAGTTCCCTCTCTAAAAAACAGGTATAGTCCACACTTTCCAACACCCCCCATCTGGACTACTGTTTGCACAGCTGCTCTTGTGACAGGGGACACAGAGGTCCCAGCAGATGGGCAGCCCAAACCAGATCCAGTTCACAGGCAGCTGCAGCCTGAAACATGGTCTTCGGGCTGTACCCGAAGCCTGGAGAGGCCCAGTGAAAAAGGGACACGAAGAAACTATTGCTAAATAAGAAAAAGGGTCATACAATTTACTGACTGATGAGCCCACAAAATAAGAGCAAAACCACCATAGCAAAGAGCGAGCCATCCAAACACTTAGGATGGTTTGTTATGTCTTCTCTTCCCACTGTAAAGCCCAAATCAACGAAAATTTGTTAGCCTGGAGAAGTGCCTAACAGACATGGGTGCTGTCGGTCTGAAATTGTTTTGACTGATGAAATTTTCAAATGCTAAATATTGCACCTCTCCAAGTTTTCAGCTGGAGAACTGCAGAAATGCAGATTTGAGGGGTTTTACATGGTACTGGTATTCTGATAATGTTTAATTTCAGAAATTAGTGTAAGCTCACCAATACATCATCACTTACCTTCCAAGTACCTTCTTCCTGCCGGTAGGCTATTTGGTGTATTAATTTGTCCTTTAAGTATTTCTTCCATGAGTGTGGTGTACTATAATGAATAAGATATTCATTTGCCTCCTTTTGGTATGTGATGTTTATATCGAATGGTACTTCAGGCTTAACTGCAAATGATAACAAATCAGGATATAACAGCAGTAGAATAATGTTACTACAAAATAAAGAGGTTTTGAAACGTAAAAAAAAAAGTCCACTTGAAGTTACAGCCCCTGCAAGGTGACATATCTTGAGCGAGGGCTGGCCTGAGGTGGGCGAGCCTCATGCGGAGCCCCAGCTCATCCTCGCACCTTGGGCCTGCGMGGGGCTTGGTTTTGACCTGCTGGAGCAGCGGTGTGACCAGCAGGGACGGCGCTTCCTACGGATGTGACATTTAGTCTTGGAAAGCCATTCCTGAGCGTGCCCACCCCTGCAGTAGCACTGCTTGAAGACCTGAAATTCAGTCCCTCTAACTAGTGGTCTGAGGTGGAGACCCCATGGCAAAACCCATTGCTGCTTTGGGAGGAAGGCACTGGGGACTAAACTGGGCAYGGGTACAACTGCCGGAGGCCGTCAGGGTGGTGGGACAGAGGAAGGGACAAAGTATGACAGTGTTAGATATGTCAGAGGGGGCTGTGGCTCCAGACCTTTGCTATGAATCCACACCTGACCTGGTCTGCAGGAGACTGTGTCAAATGACCATCCGTGCAAGTACATCAAGTTCAAATGCAGCCCTCAGGACTCTCCCCAAGCTGCGCCTGAGCTTGATGTGCCTGAGGTCTGCAGGGACCTATGACTGTGCCACTGAGGCTTCCTGAATGCACCATGTAGAGTACATCAGCCTCACAGGAACAGAGAGCCCACACCTCTCTCCTCTCAGGAAAATGCATATAGCCAGAAATTATGCCCAGTCCTTCTGCAGTCCCAAAATACTTAATCCTTCCATGCAGAACCCACAGTTTCTAAAGGAGAGACCACCAGAGATGGTCCAGGCTGGCCCATAAACTCAGAGGTAATATAAGATTATTATGAAACTGTTGGACTGGGGCAGAAATGTTTCATAAGAGAGGGATGTCGCAGTGCTTATTGCCAAAGTAAGCCAAAGCAATGTGGCACCAGAGCAGAACAGAGCTGCCCTACACAGGCTTCTCTGCAGGCCTTGAATGAGACCAGGGCTGCAGAGAAGTTATCCCCAAGAGGGACAACTCCTAAGGAGCTCCTCTTCCCTGAGTTCCCTATTTCTTGGCTCAGGCATGTCCCCAATGTGGCTTTAACAAGACCATTCATGGGCTCTTGGTGTCCCTTCTGCGCTGCAGGATGCCTGAGCACCTCATTCAAGCAACAGGCTCCACCAAGAAGCAAAGTATGAAAAAGTGAGATCCTGCAAGCTTGCGGTACCTGTGCTACTAATCTCAGACTAGACTTGTGGTCAGTCCTGAAACTGCGCAATCCCTAGTAAGAGATGGACATATTGTCCCTGCTTGACAGTTCATCCACGCTCAGGAACAGCTGCTTCGCCCATATGCATGATTCGGTCTATGTCCAGGTCTRGGCAGAGTGTTACAGTAAGTCAGAATGCACATTTTGGATGGAGGTCAATCATGTTTGGCTTTGAAGCAAGGGGAACACCACACTCTGCCAACACCCCAGTCCAGGCTATATGCCCGGCTAGGACACTATTTTATGCTGCCTCTACGTCATCTGGATTGGCACTTAGGCTTTGCGCTGGGCTACTTTTTTTCCCCAGTAGCCCCAATATCTTAAAAATGTCCAAAATGTTAAGTGTCTTACCAATGTCAGTTACAAACAGACTCCTGCAGACCCTTCTCTTCGTCTCAGAGTCCATGCAAATATACTTATTTGAGAGTATATCAGTGAATTGTAAGAAATACGCATCTTCCTGTTTCTCCATATTGAAGCACATGTAATTGCTGTCTTCCTTGGTACTGTTGACCAAAGTGACACAAAGTTAATTTCTTCTCAGTCTCACTGTAACATAGTAAGGGATGAATCCTGGTTGCTCATTTTACATTAACTGAAGTGAGACTCCATGTGAAATAAGAAAAAAATGCCATGCAAATAGGGAGTTTAAAAGACTGATAGTGTTTTTCCTCATGGTCTTTGAGCACAATAATCAAGTGATGTGAGTCACTGTAAGAGTCCTGGAGCTCTCCAAGAAAAAAATGCAGTTATTAAATTGGAGAGGTATGTGTTAAAAACCTTTGTATCTTTAGAAATTATCTTACTGCTGCCATTTTTAAACATAGGGCAATAAGTTTGGATGCTCACTGAAGATAAATTGCTTATTGACTGAAGTGGTAGTAAATACAGGGTCAACAGTCAGCCAGACCAYGAAGGAGTCATATGGCACAGTTTCAGAGGTGGAAATATATCTGTGTGTTCCTCCATCTGTGTGACTTCCGTGTTTGAGGACTGCCATAAAATTTCACTCAAAATCCAGAATAAATTCCATGAAAATAGAACAATTCTAATAAACTAGTTGGAAAAAAATTAAGTAGTGATTAGAATAGCAAGATAAAAAAAAAAAATCCACTTATTTTTCTGGGTGCTGCAGAACTTTCAGTTTCAGGAAAAACAGGCAAAGGGAAAAGCAGAAGTATGCTAAAGAAACAAAATCTGAGCTTCTTCAGCTAGGTGCATCAGTTTAAAAAAAGGTGGAAAAGAGTTTCAAGGCCTCGATGAGAAGTGGAGATGACTGATGTGTTTGGTAACTGTTGGGGTTTTGTATACTCATTCTAGTGTGTTTTTTTGCATGTCTGTCTGTGCAAAGACAGTTGCTTAATTTTTGTCTTGACATAGATAAAGGCATTTTCGCTGCAGTGGAAAATCAGCTTTCTTGGCAAAGAATTTTCTGTGGAAAGGATCTGCCTCTTCAAAAACATTTTTACTTTTCACTTGATAAAGGTTAGGTTTGGGTTTTTTTAAATATCATTTAATTTAAAGGAAAAATTCTCTCAGTTCATGCTGGCTATTTTACATCTGTAATTACAGGTGTTCCAGAGCAACTGAGACAAGATCAGAACTGTTGGAGACATTATAATGCCCTTTACAGACCCTTCCAGCTGATTTTTTTTCTTATTAGGCAGTTATGTTCTGTTTCAGTAAACTCTTCTTCTTTGCTGAATATAGTATTCAAACTTGGTAAAACACTCTGAAACAGAATTTTGTCTAGCTTTGCTGCTGCTGTTTCCCAGCATATGGCAACATGACTCACTGGTGCTTAGCATTTCGCTTCCCAGAAGTTTACCAAAGGACAGACTGACAGCACTTACCATAGGGCCAGGGTATAGTTAATGTTGTGAGGAGGCAGCTCGGTAAAATTGCAGGTCAGGCTGCTATAGGAATCCTTAAATTCCAGCTGGCTGAAGCAGTCGATGTCAAAATTGTCTGGTTCGTCATCTCCAAAAGTCCCTAAGCAGAGATTCACAGGATGTTACTGGAGCAAACCCCTGAGTGTATTTGATTTGCAGCTCCATTGTATAGGAGGTTGTTTCTTTATGTGGTTGCCTGAAAGGAAGAGGATCAACCCACCTGTCTTGTAAGAAGCGAAGAAAGCTTGATCAAAATGAAATTAAAAGCCATTTGCACCTTTCAAAGTGGCTCTCCTTGCATGCCAATGAAGCCCACCCACTAACCACGCACAAGGGTACATTCTGCATCATTGGTCTGTGAACTATAAAAAGACATAGTGTCGCAGATGGTTTGGTCAGATAAGACACCCTATGTCTGTTCTTTTCTATTAATCATGGGCGAAGAAGGGTGCTGATGTCGACCTGGAAACCAGGTCCCAGTGTCAAGTGGAAAACGGAGAAAATATATCGTCTGCTCTGCATTTTAATTCCTCCTAAGTTTGAGTCAGGGACAGGGGAATTCTCATTTTAAAAGTTATGGCTAAACTTTGTACCAAGGTAAAAGCAGGACCTACTCCATCTGAAAATCATCTCAGAACTTTCTCTAACAGGTTTTGCTGTTAGGAACCACAAAATGCTGCTGTCCTCAGGCATGCGAAGGGGAACGAGACATGTTCATGATGCTTGTTGAAGAGCAGAATATTCAAGTCAAGGACCAAAACACTCCTGAAAATAAACAGAACAGAAACGTGCACAGGAGGATATACTCCTCACAGCCCCCAAAAGTTTCTGGGGCTGATGCTCAGGGCTAACGTCTGCTCACGAGCAAGGGCTAGTTTCAACAGGAGTTATTTGTATGGGAATTTCAGCTCAGGACAGCCTGAAAGTACATCAAACACCTTGTAGCTCCAAAGCAGCAGACCCACAGCTGAGGGTGCACGCTCAGCAGTTGCCGTCGCTGCACCTGCATCAGGACCAGCCGTGTTGCAGACGGCCGAGAGTGCCCGAGCAGTGTCCTCCTGCCCCTGCTCTGCCCTGCCCATGCTGTGAAGGTCTGGCCTGTCACCAGGTTCCTGAGAGGACTGGAAAATGGTATGGGTGGTTTTAGGAAAGCAAGAGTATTTTGGTGTCATGAGGCAATTAAGCCCCATTTTGACTGCACTGCAAAGTTTTCTGAAATGTCACCAATGTCAGGAGGGAAAGCCCAGACTTTCTGCCAGAATGCATGGCTTCCTGCAAATTTGCTTGAATGACTAATAAAACAATCGCGATTTGACTAAAAGCATATGTCTCAAGTCCTACACTTGGCAGGTATGAGGTCAGTGAAGCAAAACCTGATGCTTCTGCGAGGAGTCCTCCCCAGCGGAAACTGCCAGTTCAACCTTTTTTCATGAAATCTCACCCACCGTAGCGGAGCGGACAGRGAAAGGGTTATTGCCATGATCCCTTGAGCAGATGCCCAGGGCAGGAATGCCTCTGTCTCCTTTTATCGGTGGTTAAGGGTATCTGTGATGATACATAGTCCTCTTCCCTGTGTCCAGGGACTATTCCTGATCCCCTACTTGGTCCTGTCCAACCGACTCCTCAGACGTGCCCTTGCCATGCCGGCACCTGCCACAGCGAGAACAAGACCTTAGCTGCTCCAGGGATATCACTGACTCACACTCACAAACAATGTTGAAACATTTCCAATGGAAAATCCCTCCCAGAGAAAATGATGGTCATCTCTGCTGTCACCCAGGTGAATCGGATCACTGAGGGGTGGATACCGTGATTCATAGTCCTGCCGGTGATGTCCTATGATCCCTGGCCAATCCTGCCAGCGTACAGAGAGACCCAGACCTTGTCCAGCATGGGAGCACATCTGAAGATCCAAGATGGTCATGGTTTGACAGCAGGGAGAAAGCAGTGGAGAGTTTTTTGGTTGCTTTAAAATATAATTAAAGACCATCACCCCACAGGGTCACTATCAACAGTGCTTCCTCCTGAACTCGGAGCTAAGGTGCATATGGAGTTGGGTTTTAAGTAAGAGAAGAAATTCAGAAGTCGGTCAGGAATGCACAGAAAAACACAAAAGCAGTGTGGGCAAGGGCTAGGAAGGGGGCTGCTGCCAGCAGCACCCGTGGTGGGCAGCAGGAGGGACGGGAGCATCTGATGCTGCACTAGTCCAGAACCCAGAGGCAGATCTATCCCCCAAGCTAGGATTTAGTGGCCATTTGCCACCATGAGCAACTGGTGCTAAGAAGCAATTTCTGGTTTTCCCTTCTCACCACACCCCTGGTGGGGTCTGTCCCAAGGGGAGCCCAGCTGTCCCCAAAGGACAACAAGACGCGGTGTCTCCCACCAGCACTGCTGCTTTGAGGGGATAACCTGTGCAGCGCAGGCACGGACAAAGCAGGTGCTGTACAAACCCAYGCTATTTGACCATCACATTCAAGAGAGAGACACAGAGGTCAGCGCAACCCTAGAACAAGCCCTGCAGCAGTTTCACACAGGTGAGAGTCTTGACCAACGCAGCCCTGAGCCGTCTGGGCAGATATACATGTACAGAAACATATATTACATAAAGTTTACATATTTGTGGGCAAAAGTGTGTGCGTATAGATATACATATATTCAAAATTCAGCGGATAACAAATAAGCTGAAATGAATGTGCATAAAATGGAAAAAAACCCATATTTTATATAGATAGATACACCCAAAGCTCACATGCACAGATATGTGACATTTTATGCCTCTCTAAGACTTTACTTGCAACTACCAGGAGATTGGCTTATTTATACCATAGCTACCTCAAGACAACATTAAAACTTATGAATTAGGATGACTGATCTTCCTTTACATAAGACAGAGAGACTGCTTGGTGCTCTATGTATATGCAAACTACATATATGAGATTTTGCATAAATACACAAAACTGGTAATCATCGTATTAATAAATGGCATATCAGAAAAAAAYCTTTCAGCTCTCTGCTATGGCTTTGCTGAAAAGTGACAGAAATTTTAATTCATTCTCTATCAGGCTGACTGCAGAATGAGAAGAAAGAAAAAGGTTTTGTCTTGCAGTTCAAACAGCCATTTAATGTTTAACCAGTGTAGTGCGCCTTTGGTGCCAGACTAGAAGGAAAGCTGACTTCACCTCTTTGACACTGAACTTTCACATTGTGATTATGTGGTTCCTTATTCATGGAAATAACATCCTAACCATAGAATATATAATAATTAAACCTCATTAACAGTGTTAAGTAAGCAATTTGAAATGCTTTTTCAAAGCACTTGGTATGGTTCCTCTATGGGCTGACAGTAATCTTTTTGTCTGACATAAATATGCATGTAGCCTCAGTTACACTTCTTCCCTAAACCTCAGAACCACAACGCACAAATGTGTTTGCTACGTAAATGGTTTTGATGACTCTAACATGACTCACACTGCTAAGGACTCTTTACACAATTAAAAGTTTACAAGAATATAATTTTTTCCTTGAGAAGCCTAGACCAGGCAGAGCCCTGAGCCTGGCTCTGCTGAAATCAAGGCAGGGCTTGACAAGAGGTGATTCTAGTGGGAGAAAAACTGCTGTCGTAGCTACAGCCATGGCACGTCCTTCACAGAAATGGTTGTCTCTTGGGTTTGGACAACACACAGCAGAATGGTTCCAGTCACAGCAGGAATCTCATGAGCCTTTACCAAGAGAAGTGTTAGCAGAGGCTATGGACATGCTTCAGCTTTAAGCTCTGAAGCCACCAGGACTAACTACAACACATGAAACCAAAGGCACTGCTAAGCACCTGCAGGATCAGTGACCAAATTTCCAAAGTCAGTGAAGTGACTGTCTCCATGGACAGAGTATTGCAAAATCTCTAGTGCTGATCTGATTCAGGGAGAACTGATTTTAATCACAACAGTTTTGATGTGGGTTGGACAAACCATACAAGTCTCGGTAGGAGGACCACTGAAACCAGCTGTCCTGCCCATGAGACCCTGTAGCCTGCTGCCTCCTGCTCGTCCCCTCCTGTGTCTCCACAGCTGCCCCTTCTTAGCTCTGCTTGTAGCTCTCTTAGGGCTTTTGGGGATCTCCACCACCTCTGCCAGGCAGGGGGACAGCGCTTGGGAGACAGTCTGCCACTCAGAGAAGAGGAGGAGATGAAGGCAAGTGCTGCAGGGAGCTTTTCCCTCCTCTGCCCATAAGAAGGGGTGAGCTCATGCCTGTGTCGGCTGGCGGCACTTTGCCAGGACTCAAGGTGAGTTGGAAGGGCAAAGAGTGAGAGCCAAACACCCATCATGGGTGATTTTACCCTGAATTGTTTAATTTGTTGGTCAAACCCATAAGACTCATAAAGAAACCATAAAAGCTGCTAATTGCTCAGTGGGGATTTTCTGAATCCATTTGCCTTTAATTCTAAGCAAATTATGGTTTACTGGAAGTTAGTGACAAAACAAGGGAAGGTCCGGTCATATCTGCTTTTGGGAAGCCCTTGAGATTTCGGTGACACCAGCAATAAATCATTAGCGTTAACCATTCACCACTGTAGCTGCTTGCCAAAGCTGGCTCTAAACAGCTGCAGATTGTATAAATAAAGAGCAAATAGAAAAAACAAGGTGGTTAGATGCAGTTCTGAGCCACTCCCTGTTTTCTTCTAACTGAAAAACTTATCAATCATGTATATCCTATCTCTGTGTGTATGTGTGTACATATGTGTACACGACACACAGGGGAAAATGAGATTCTCTATCTGTGAGATAGCATAGGAACACAGCYATTATCTTCCTAAAAACCAAAAATTTTTTGTTCCCAAACAACGGAGCCCTAAACCTACCAGTAACTGAGCGACTGCCTGTGTCCTTCAGGCACAGTGCAACAGGCTCTGTCACTGCTCTTCGTTTAGTATTAGACAAGTAAGAGTTTAACAGATCTGGGACTGAATCTGTAAATCCAGTTTTTCATCTCCCTTTGAGAAAAGGGACAGCAGACTGAAACACTGGTTTTATTGCTGCTCTTTATGTTTTGATTTTTGATTGTGATACTGCTAAATAATTTTCACTTCTCTWAATGAGATAATTAAATCTGCAATAAGCCTAAATTTAAACTGTTGAATTAATTTATAATTATTTGCTGAGTAAGGGATGAATGCTCTTAGTGATGGGCTGTGAGAACCCCCTAGTTGAGTTGCTGCTTCAGCCATACTACGAGGGAGACTGTAACTATCTGCCAGATATACCTGATGCAATTGCTTAAAGAAAAAGAGAAGAAGTTTGGCTTTTGAAGTGGAACTGTTTGGGCCAAGTTTGAGGTACACTGAAACATTTTCTTTGGAGGAAACTGCCAAGAGCAAGAGAAGCCAGAACCTCACCCCTCTCTGATGGTACCTCACAGAGTGACCGTGGACTGCAGAAGAGTGAAGTGGTTCCCTGCTCCCAGGCATAACTCCTCACATGAACACTAGATATAATGAGAGAGGATTAACAGGTCTGATCTTGCATGCCCTTTGGTCTATGGTCTCCCTCATTTCATATGAATTTGGAAGTTACAAGGACAGCAGACTCAGGAATTAAATTACATAGGTATTCTCCAGCTCCACATCCGCCTCAGGTACTGGCACTAAAAGAAAGAGACTGGAAGCTAAAACACTAACACATTTAACCCAGCAGTTGTATTTCGGAGCTCTTAACTCAGATTTTTCAAGATCATACATGAGTGGAAAGATGAAGATGAAATGACTCACCATCACCATCTGCTGAGGTGCAACCACTTTCCCCAAAACTGGTGTGAAGAAACAAGATGAAAATGCTCAATACTGTACTTGTCTGTGTCATCCTGAGCGCGCTGCATGTGTGCAGTGCGTGTGTGTGCGAAACTCGCGCTCACTTACTTTATACTAGACGCAGAACAAACCCATTGCCTGATAAAGAGACCGCAGGCAAGGGGAAATGTAAACATGCTGACGAGGATGACTAGTGGCAGAGAGCAGGAAGCCAGCATGAAGATATTTGCAGAGCTTTTACTTTGAAACATGCTTCCCACTTCAAAACTAAGGACCTTCTGGATCAGGCCCACTGATTCATTGGGCCAAATCTGGTCAAGTCCAGTGAGTCAGGAGCACATTTCATGGACGGTGCTCCTGGCTTGGCTAGCGGGATTTGTGCTGTTCATTTCCCTATGAGCATGGTTTAGTCCTGTCATCCGCTTTCCTCTCAATGGAGGTACACAGGTCCAAGGGAGAAAAATGTTCCAGCTATGAAACAGTAAGTGTGATTGCTGTTATTTATTCTTTAGGTGTTGGCATCAAAAGCAGCGTGGCCAGCAGGTCGAGGGAGGGGATTCTGCCCCTCTACTCTGCTCTGGTGAGACCCCACCTGCAGTACTGCGTCCAGCTCTGGAGCCCTCAGCACAGGAAAGACATGGACCTGTTGGAGCGGGTCCAGAGGAGGCCACAAAAATGATCAGGGGGATGGAACGCCCCTCCTAGGAAGAAAGGCGAGGTTGGGGTTGTTCAGTCTGGAGAAGAGAAGGCTCCAGGGAGACCTTATTGTGGCCTTTCAATACTTAAAGGGGGCTTATAAGAAAGATAGAAAGAGATGTTTTACCAGGGCCTGTAGTGACAGGACAAGGGGCAACATTTTTAAACTAAAAGAAGGTAGATTTAGTTTGGACATCATAGAGAAGAAATTTTTTACGATGAGAGTGGTGAGACACTTGAACAGGTTGCCCAGAGAAATTTTGGATGCCCCATCTCTGGAAGTGTTCAGCGACAGGCTGGATGGGACTTTGAGCAACCTGACCTAGTGAAAGATCATAGAATCATAGAATCATTACGGTTGGAAAAGACCTTCAAGATCACCAAGTCCAACCATCAACCCAACACCCATGCCCAATAAACTATCTCCCGAAGCACCACATCTACATGTTTTTTGGATGCCTCCAGTGACGGTGACTCCACCACTTCCCTGGGCAGCCTGTTCCAATGCCTGACTAGCCTTTCGGTGAAGAAATTGTTCCTAATATCTAATCTAAACATACCCTGGCACRCCTTGAGGCCATTTCCTCTCGTCCTATCGTTTGTTACTTGGGAGAAGAGACCAACACCCGTCTCTCTACAGCCTCCTTTCAGGTAGTTGGAGAGAGCAGTAAGGTCTCCCCTCAGCCTCCTCTTTTCCAGACTAAACAACCCCAGCTCCCTCAGCCTCTCCTCATAAGACTTGTACTCCAGATCCTTCACCAGCCTCGTTGCCCTTCTCTGGACATGCTCCAGCACCTCAATGTCCTTCTTGTAGTGAGGGGCCCAAACCTGAACACAGGATTCGAGGTGCGGCCTCACCAGTGCCGAGTACAGGGGCACGATCACCTCCCTACTCCTGCTGGCCACACTGTTTCTGATACAGGCCAGGATGCTGTTGGCCTCCTTGGCCACCTGGGCACACTGCCGGCTTATGTTCAGCTGGCTGTCAGCCAGCACCCCCAGGTCCTTTTCCGCCGGGCAGCTTTCCAGCCACTCTTCCCCAAGCCTGTAGCGTTGCCTGGGGTTGTTGTGACTCAAGTGCAGGACCCGGCACTTGGTCTTGTTGAACCTCATACAATTGGCGTCGGCCCATCGATCCAGCCTGTCCAGATCCCTCTGCAGAGCCTTCCTACCCTCAGGCAGATCAACACTCCCRCCCAACTTGGTGTCATATGCAAACTTACTGAGGGTGCACTCAACTCCCTCATCCAGATCATTGATGAAAATATTAAACAAGACCGGCCCCAAAACTGAGCCCTGGGGAACATCGCTTGTGACTGGCCGCTAACTGGATTTAACTCCATTCACCACAACTCTCTGGGCTCGGCTGTCCAGCCAGTTTTTTACCCAGTGAAGAGTACACCCATCTAAGCCATGAGCCGCCAACTTCTCTAGGAGAATGCTGTGGGAGACAGTGTCAAAGGCTTTGCTGAAGTCCAGGTAGACCACATCCACAGCCTTCCCCTCATCCACTAGGCGGGTCACCTGGTCATAGAAGGAGATCAGGTTGGTCAAGCAGGACCTGCCCTTCATGAACCCGTGCTGGCTGGGCCCGACCTCAATGTCCCTGCCCATGGCAGATGGGTTGGACTAGATGATCTTCAAAGGTCCCTTCCAAACCAACCCATTCTGTGATTCTGTGAAGTCCCACATAAGACAATGCTGACCCAGAGAAGCTGTGATTTAAAAGACTAATCCTGCAAAACCTAGCTCCTGAGAACAAAGTGGTACATCTCACATTTTTTCAGACTTGGGACAAAGCAGAGGCAGAAAGCGGAAGATAAAGAGGTGTTAAATATTTCCTTCGCACACTTTCTGTGGCTGTATACACCAACGCACACTAGAGCATAATGCAGGGCCATGTACACGGCTGACTGATGTGGCTAACTACAACTAAGCTGAAGACCTGAAAGAGAAGAGCAAGCTCTGGCACAGCCCTGCCTGCAGAAAAAAAATCTTTATGTCGGAGGCATAAAGGAAACCGAGGGCAAAGTTGGTAACAATGCCCAAGCAAACAGAAAAACGATGACACTATAATAAGAAGACTCAATATGGAAGCCACAGCAGCTTTTTCATTTGCAAGGAAATAATTTAAACCACTCACCAAAATGATGAAAGCTTAGCCCTCATGTCTAGAAAAGTGTCCTTCTTGCCAGGACATCAGGTTCTGTCCTCCAGTGTCACTTGCTGCCCTGAGCAGGGGGCAGTGAGCAGCCAAGGGGGTGTTTCAGGGCTCCCCTGCCCTGTTTTAATGGGAAGAAATGGCCCCCTTTCCACGAGAGCTCAGCGAGGCTGCCCAGAAAATGGACATCTCCCACACCTGCATCAAGTCCCTCCTTGTGGTAGGACCCTGAGGCTCCCCACCAAAGCATTCCCTGAAGGTGCACTAAGCCTAGGTAAATACAGAAAAATGGGTTTGGATTCATTGGTCAATATGAAGGCATTTACAATGTATACTCCTATGTCAGAGCTTTTCATGCTTCGCTCCCTCTAGCCAGTGGAGAGCATGATTCATCTCATCCTAACATAGACATTCAAAAGATGAAATCTAAACCCCTAAATACATTCATTTCTCCCCATTGAATTAAAAAAGAACCTAAGGTGAGGCAGGGGGTAGATGTCTGCTTGGCAGACCTCTACATACCTCCCACCCACAAACAGGAGAAGGACCTGCCAGGCCACAGCGACCACCCATAAAAAGCAGAGCAGGAGCTGGACATGGTTCCAGGACCAAGGAGCCACTGAAGACGGCAGCACCATGGCCTGACTGACCCTCACTCAAGAGCTTGACTTCACTCACAGAATTATTTCGGTCACTGCTCCATTCACATGATATCCCTTCAAGAAATACCCTCTTCCAGAGTTCTGAGTCAGCTGGTGGGACTTTAGGAGTAGTTAGTCCTCATCTCTCCCTCCTGAATTTCCTGTGCTATTTGACCCAAGCTCATTGAAGCCAGACTTGAGTCAATGAGATTCGGTCCCGGTGACTTCACATCTCTAAGGCCTACCCCTGGCTTGCTTTAGAAAAGTTTATTTAGAGATTTCAGCACCTGGCTTAATAATATTCAGTATCATATTATTCTAGAAACCCTCAGGCTAATTTCTACCTCATTTTCAACCAGAAATATCAATAAAGGAGGGCTCTCCTGTGCAAACTGATYGCTCTCCGGAAATGACACCTTCTCACTTTAAATTTGTCTTGTTTATAATTGAGTGGGCTATCACTTTGATCTTCTTTTTTTTTTCTTTTTTCCTGTTTCAGCTGGAGCAAACTAAAAGAAAAAGACTTTTCAGACATAATATTTTGGTTGAACCTGAACAATCTTATTATCAGAGCTGTGCTGTTCAGGGGATTTCCATGTTGTCATAGCTGCATTTTGTCTGGGTGGGGAAACGGGGGACCACAATGAAAAGAAAAAAAACTAGTATACAGCAAAACCCTGAACCAAAAGTACATTTTGTTTTACTTCTGGGTCTCTGCTTCAAAAGTTGCTTGATTTCTAAGAGATATTTAAGTCCCTCAGTCTCATCTTGTTGCCTTCCTCTAATGCCCCGGAGATAGGAAATCAAATTTGTGAGWGTCTAAATCTTAGGGCAGCTGGAGTGTTAGTACCCAGGAGAGGCTGAAAGAAGACTGGACTACTTTTCATTTGCAACAAATTTACACTGTTTCTGCCTCCTAATTCAGGGTTCCACAAAAAAAAGAAAGAAAAAACAGTTTAAACAGGTGAGAGTTTTGATGGTCCAGCAAAAACGCACCTGTGCTTCATTGGTCTGCCAGCCCTTTTTGGGTCCCAACACTCTGCTTTGGAGCTTCTGAGTCAACCCACAGTCTGGGTTACAACACCTATGACTGGGGAAAGCAATTTTTTCAGTGSCCTATGGTTCATAAGTGTGTGCCATCCATGCGGTGTGTCAGCTCCTCAGCACTTCCCACTGACTGCTCCACATGATCCAGTGCCGTCTTGGATTATCACATGTGTTGCAACCATTGCAAATGACTAACCAAGCAAGTCATCTACAAGTTAGCATTTCTGTTTGCTTCTTATACAGTTTGTTAACTTGGGGACACAAAAGTGTGTTTTGATTCTGTTTTGCCTCCAAAAACCACAAAAGGGCTTCTGCACATTTGCTAGATTTAAGTCTGCTATCAGTACCTGCTCAGAAAGATGAAGTTAGTGGATCCCATCCTTCTACCAGCTATACTTTTCAAAAGTTCCAGTCCAGGGAGATCCCAGAGCATCTGTGGGAGCCGAATGAAGTGGGTCCTCCAGACACATCCCAGTGTGCAGCACTGGAGACAAGTCATGTAGACACTGATGGATGGAGGATACAGGCATTCTTGTGTTTGAGGAGCTCAGTTGGTGTGTCCTGGTCAGATATCCATGGGTAAACCCATGGCCCAGCTTGGGGCTGGGAAGTAAATTTTCTCATGTTGATCAGATTTGGCAGGAGCTGTTAGGCTTCTTGGCCCCCTCTATGACATGGGGGTTCCTTTGTTCATTATATCACATAATGAGGGYGCCGGTCCCTCTGCCTGACCTGACCTGACCCAACCCGCTCTGCTCTGCTCCTCAAAGACACGGGAGCTGGTGGAGATGATGGCACAATTTCCCTTCCCTTCTATGGGCCATGGGTGCTGATTCAAGATGGCTTTTTAACACCTATTTAGGTCCATCTTCCTTCAATACAATATTTAATTTGTGCATAACTTTAACGTGCTTCTGAATCTCATTAAATTAAAGCTTCAAGAAAAAATACCCTAAACACCCTTTAAAAAATCTACCATAGGATGTTTCTTTAGATTATTGCCAGAAAGACAAACTGGGAGGTTCATGTAGCTCTGAAACAGAATTTATGAAATTCAATAAACACTTGAAATCAAGATGTTAATACCCATATTTGTAAGTTACAGATTGGTGCCTGAGACTAAAAAATGTGGTTATTACCATGGTTATTATTACTTTTTATTGTTGTTGTTAGCAAAGAGTTCGGTAAAGTTAAGGCAAGTAATAAACCAGAATCTCATTATTACATATATACTCAAACAGATTTCATACTTAGATTTTTATTTTTTTAACCAGATATGGCGGGAAGCAGAAATCTTTCAGCCAGCTTCAGCTGTGAGGAGGAGGATTTCTACATAAAAAAAGGATTCAGAATCTTCTTTTTTGTTGCTTCCTGACATTTCTCACTCTGATCTGCTTTGAAAACTTGGTTCCACATATCTTCTCCCTGGTGGAGACATCTCTTGACAGCTCCTCAGCTGTAGGATTCATGTTAGCCTCAGGCTGCTCTAAGAAGTGTTTTGCTGGCCCAAGAGCAGGAGCATGTATGGAGTCAGTATTGCTTAAAGCAACATCACCATGGACAACATAACTTGAAGCCTTGGGTGGAGACAGAGCGAGCGCGAGAGTAGACACTGCTGTTTTACTCAGCTAAGAAACCAGTTCTCGTAAGCGTGTTGGAAAGAATGAAACCTCGAGATTAAATGGAGTTACTCTGGAAGATATTGTGCTTTCCTCATCACCAAATTACTTTGGTCTGCAGAGAACGAGAGCAACGCAGGGTGGAAGATACATAGTTCGTCACCACATTGTCCTGAAGAAAGGAGCCATGTGTAACAGAAAGCAGAATTTTTTGACTGTTTCTTTGAACTGTCTTTCTCTTTGAGGTTTTGACACTTAAAATTACTGCTTTGAACTTCCTCCCCCAGGACTCATAAATTGGCACCGTATTAACAAGGAGACCTGTTACACTGAGGGAAGAATATAGAAAAGTTAGAAAAACATTGCTGGCTGAAGGGTAAAGCAGGAGGGACTGGTGTACACTTTGGTCAGGCATTCAAATATTATGAGATGAGACTCCAAAACTACAGGACAGGCTAAAAAATGGTGATTTTTTTTTCTTCCTAAGTAACAAATACCGCAACAGCAGTAACCAGAACAGTCATATTAATACTTCTGGGCTTCTTTTATTTTCTTGTGAGCTTCTAAGTCTTCAGGGTGCTCAGAATAATATTTTCAGCTATTCTCTCCAACAACCTGAGTTAAAGCATAGTTAAAGAAATGAAAGCTTAGATTGTCTTCACATTATTTTTCTTAGATCTTAAAGAAACATATAAATTACTGCAAGACGTATTACTCACTTATGAAATCTGGCAGGAGAGCACCTATAAGACCACTGTATTTGCTCTACRACACTTTTCAAACACAATGCTGGGCCAAAACCCTACCGTTTTGGTGACAATGAAGCATTTTGTGAATGTATCTTAATTCTGCAAAATACTCCAAACTGACCCCTGCAACTTTTAAATTAAATGTTTGAATTTTCTTTCTTTTTAATGAATTTGGTTTTAGAATTGCCTTTAGTATAAAAATTTGAATTACCAAAAGCTGATTTGGTTTCAGCTGAATACATCCTTTAAGAATCTGTCCACGACAGCCCTGGCTGCTTTTGGATATTTAATATTTAGCCATAGTGTTCCTGGATGCAGACCCCATTCCAGAAATAAAAGCCAAGGGGWTGTATATTCCAATGTATGACTAGTCTGTGACACAGACCTGGATGCTTTTGTAAGCCTCAGATGAAAAGCAAGTGTAGACCTCAGCAAACAGGACACAGGAAAGGAGTGAACAGAGGCAACATGATGCCATATCGCTGTAAAATGGAACAGATGGACAGAAACCATCTTGAGGGAGTTCAGGCTGGTGGCATGTACATTTTTATCAATGATCTGGACGAGGGGATTGAGTGCACCCTCAGTAAGTTCRCAGACGACACCAAGTTGGGCGGGAGTGTTGATCTGCCTGAGGGTAGGAAGRCTCTGYAGAGGGATCTGGACAGGCTGGATCGATGGGTTGAGGCCAATTGCATGAGGTTCAACAAGACCAAGTGCCGGGTCCTGCACTTGRGTCACAACAACCCCAGGCAACGCTACAGGCTTGGGGAAGAGTGGCTGGAAAGCTGCCCGGCRGAAAAGGACCTGGGGGTGCTGGTCGAYGGCCGGCTGAACATGAGCCGGCAGTGTGCCCAGGTGGCCAAGAAGGCCAACGGCATCCTGGCCTGTATCAGGAATAGYGTGGCCAGTAGGMGGAGGGAGGTGATCRTGCCCCTGTACTCGGCACTGGTGAGGCCGCACCTCGAATCCTGTGTTCAGGTTTGGGCCCCTCACTACAAGAAGGACATTGAGGAGCTGGAGCGTGTCCAGAGAAGGGTGACGAGGCTGGTGAAGGATCTGGAGTACAAGTCTTATGAGGAGAGGCTGAGGGAGCTGGGGTTGTTTAGYCTGGAGAAGAGGAGGCTGAGGGGAGACCTTACTGCTCTCTCCAACTACCTGAAAGGAGGCTGTAGAGAGGCAGGKGTTGGTCTCTTCTCCCAAGTAACAAGCGAAAGGATGAGAGGAAATGGCTTCAAGTTGCGCCAGGGGAGGTTTAGATTGGACATTAGGAACAATTTCTTCACTGAAAGGCTAGTCAGGCATTGGAACAGGCTGCCCAGGGAAGTGGTGGAGTCATCATCCCTGGAGGCGTTCAAAAAACCTGTGGATGTGGCACTTCAGGACATGGTTTAGTGGGCATGGGTGCTGGGTTGATGGTTGGACTCGATGACCTTAAAGTTCTTTTCCAACCTTAATGATTCTATGATTCTATGATTCTAAGAGTGCAAGGAACCTGAAATAGCGTTTGTAATATTTACAGAATCATAGAATCWTTTGGGTTGGAAAGGACCTTTAAAGGTCATCTAGTCCAACTCATCCATCCCCAAGTGGAGCTCCATGCACTCCAGCTGGTCATTGACATAGAGGGTGACACCCCCTCCTCGCCTCCCCTGCCTGTCCTTCCTAAAGAGCTTATATCCCCCCATCCCAAAACTCCAATCATAGGAGCCATCCAACCACATCTCTATGATGCCAATAAGATCATAGCCCTGCTAACGTGCTCATGTCTCTACCTCCTCTGTTTATTTCCCATGCTACATGCGTTTGCATAGCGGCATTTAAGTTGGGCCCCCAGTGAAGCTGTCTTACTGGCTGGAGTTCCTTTGTGCTGATCTTCAGGCACTCTCCTGCTGACCTGTGATCCTTCTCCAGGCTCTGGGCATTTATTGCTGGCATGTTTTATTGTTGACATGTTTAATGTGCTCTGGATGTGGAGCTTCACCACCATCAGGTAAGGGGGAGGGAGGGAAGGTGTGCACTCAGCAGGCAGTCCTGGTGTGAGGGTGGCAGCACCCCCTTAGTTCTCCCCTTCCCTCCCACTTGGGCAGGCACATGATGCACGCCTGCCTGGGCACAGTACGGTATGCAAGTACTGCCAGTACTTTTGGTAATAGCTGCTAMGGTTATGAAAGTGGACAAAAGTGGAAGCTGAAACTTCAGGGAAAAAAGCCAGTGTCGAATGCAGGTGGTGTGGCAAAGCCGGGGTGTCCGCGGCCCCAAGGGAGCTGTGGTAAGGTGGGATGGGAAGGACTGTGGCTGCTGTGCTAAGTGCCCTGCTGTGGGGCTGACCCTGCCAATCTTTGTCCCCTCACACCATTTCCATGGGTTTTGTGCTGCAGCCCTTGAACGCGGACCCCACGGTGGCCAGGTCCGCACCCCTGCACTCAGAAAGAGGGGTGAGCCGCCAGGGAGAGGCAAGTCCTCCAGAGATGGGCTTTTAGGAGGATGATGGGTTTCTAAACCAAGGTTTGTGTTGTTTAGATGGATGTGAAGTGGGCTTGGGTGGCAGCTTGGGTGGATCAGGCTGCTGAAGGCAACCTTGAATAACAGCATAGGTTCTCTTTGCTTCTCCTTGCACATCTCTGTATGTATCGGTCTTCCAGTGGCCTAACGAGCAGCATTGAAAAGGCAGCTACAGCCATACCGACTGTTAGCCGTATGGATAAGAGGATTTATTGGTTAAAATTGGCATGGTTGAATGTAGCTTCATCAGTAAGGCTGAACTCATTAAAATATTTTTAAAGACTGTTTTTTAAAAAACATTTAGAAAATTTAAGAGAATGGGGACTAGATAAACATTAGATAACAAAAGGTCACAAAAAAGAGTAATAATTTAAATGTATTTACATTTAAATATATTTGRAAGTCTCTTTCCTGGTATGAAACCTACTTAGAAGTAGAGGAACTGAGAAAAATGCGCCAGAAAATGAAATTGCAGCTGAAAAAAACGTATTGTAAACAGACATTATCAAAGATAACAAAAAGATATAYAATCAATGTGATTTGGTTTGCACAACTTTTGTGCAGAGATGTTTATCYGTTCAAAATATATTACATCTATGTCATATCAATTAAATAGGAGTAATGTTTGAGATATCATTAAATTGAGACACTTCATGCCAGAAAACCACAGGAAAATATATGTGGTCAACCTGAAAGATTATCCTCCATTTTAAATATGAATGTAGGGGTGGGGAAATCTCTATAACAGGGAAAAATAATTACATGTTTTCTCCACATTCATTATGCCTGATTAGCCAGGRGAAAAAGAAATATGCAGTTAAGGCACTAATTGCAGAGGGACATATGGGAGCTGTGATGGGACCCCAGCTGGCAGAGCTGGCGTCTAGATTTGTTGTCATCTTGTCATTACCGTGAGCACTTAAAAACCACCCAGAGATGGTTTCACATTTTTCACATTTGGAAATGGAGAAACTCCATCAGGTTTCAGATACTGTCCAGCGTAACGCAGGACCCATTCTCCAGGCTTGCCCTCAGCCCAGCTACTGGCAACAGGCTCCACTCTTCCCTCTGTGTCCTTCAGAAAGTCTCTTTCTTTTAATCTCTGTTAAGGCCTGCTGCTGACTGCTTTCACTGTCTACATTCCTGCTGCAAAGTCCCCATTCGCTGGCTCGCTCCCATTCCTGCCATCCCTCCCGGCTCCTCGTGCTCCACGTTTCCCTTTGGCCACGCGTGCTCAGGGGCAGAGCTGCTGTTCCCCGCCGGCTCCCCCAAAGCAGAGTGCCACAGCCATCACTGCAAGGCAAACACGTGATGCTTTGCCCTGCTCCTGCCAGGGCAGAGCACAAAGAACGCTCTTCAGCCGCGGAAATAAAAGAGATGAGCCACCAAGATAACGCAGACCTGCTGGCCACCTCCTTCACCTCAAAGCAAAGGTTCTTATCGGCTTCATATTTGTTATTTCATTTTTAAATGGCTCCTTATCCATGCTGATCAAAGCAGACTAAAATCCCAAACTGAATATGATTGTCCTTTCTTTCTCTAGAGGATTAAATTGGTCTGTGTCAATAATGTAAAAAAAAGAAAGGTRAGATAGGACTGAAGTCTAGAGCATGGTGTCTGCTCAAGGGAAAGTTACAGGAGTGGCGTCCAGCAGGTCTACAGGGCACAGCAGAAGACTGTTAGACACATTATTATTATTATTTTCTACATGACAATTCTTTTTGAGGGATTGCTCTATCAGTGTGATATCTAATGTTGTAGCAGTATGGGACTAACAAGCCTTTCCAGCTCTCCTTTGCTCACTGAGCCATATCAGCAAAAAGACCAAAGAAATAAAGGGAATTTTATCATAGTAGTATGTAGAAAATGTAAGAAGGAAGATAATCTGATTCAGTGAGAATTTCATCCTAGCTGAAGTGGAGAGCTGGGTGAAGGGTACAGCCAAAAAAAGTGCTCCCAAATATGCTGAGCTTTCAATGTAATATGGAAACTGAATCCTCTGGCCCAGCAATATTTTCAGTTCACAGCCCAATGAAGATTAGACGTACAGGCACCACCTCAAATGCAATAAAGCTGTAGATACGAAAGCTTGGTGCTATACAGCATTATTAACATACAGTTCTTATTCACCTAATTTAGTGTAATGGGAGGTGAGCTTAGATGGACTCTGTGTCAGCAGAACCATATCATCACTGCGGTTCACTCCTGGATCCAGATGAGGTATCTCTAGCCCATGCTGCACTGTGCACCGTGAACGTAACCTGTGGTTTTATGAGGCAGAACAGACTGTCACTATGACGACATGTCTGCCCTGCAGCACAGCACTGTCCAGAGAATATCACTCTCTCATCTTTTTATCAGTTTTATTTGTGATGCCTGAGTTACTACATTTGGTCTTCTCAAGACTTGAAGCGGAGGAGGAACTACTGCACCCCTGAAATTAGCTGTCCTTAAGGTTCGTGTTCTACATGTAAATTTGTCTAAATCCAACTTCCAGTGAGCAGATTTGCCTACTTTTGTTTAGAAATCCTTTCCCATGCAGATAATTGTAGTCAATCATGAAATTATCATTTTATCATGTTTCTGAATAAGTAAACTAAATCTAGGGCTTTAAACTTCTGACTCAGTAAGACAGGTCTTCCTGACACGAAATTTTCCTTCAGCTTTTTCCTGGTTCCGAACCAGACACAATAATCTCATACGAGTCTCACTAATCCCTGTGTGCAGGGTCATTATCATCATTGCAGTTCTCATTCTTGTGCTTATACATTCTGTCTCACAATGGTTGTTTTAACTGCTGCATCTATTGGTATTGCCTACTGAGTTACATGGCTACAGTCTTATCTAACTTCATTTTGGAGCCATTACTTCCCTGAGCTCTGACCTTTATCCAATAAAAGAGATGAGAGAGTGCAAACATTGACCAGGTGATATACAAAAGCTGACTTCTGGGAACGTGAGGCTGCTGTTGAGTGCACCTATTTCGGTCTGATCCACTTGGGACTCTAATTGCTTAACTTCATGGTGTTATTACTTGCCTTGCTCACATGCCTTCCCTACAAGCTGCAGTCAGCCTCCCAGCTGCTTGGTCTGCCTAGCTGGGCTGCCCACCATGGGCTGAACGGATGTCATTACCGTTAAAAAGAGGTAAGTTTCATTAGGGAATATGTTACCCAAAGTGGTTCCGATGAACAAAGCAAGGGTCATTATTCTTTCCAATTTCAGCACAATAATTTAAGAGAGATGTTGCCTACGTGGAGGGAGTAGAAGAACAAAAATGAAAGGAGAGGTGGAAATCATGRTGCACAGGGAGAGGTGGAAAGGCAGCTCTCGGTGCCTGCAGGGGCAGCACAAGCAGGACGCGGTGACCTGCAGTGGGAGGGCTCACCCGTCTCATGCTCTCCTGAATGACCAGCGCGGTGCTTGTGCAGAAGTTTGCCAGGATCTCTGCAATGTCAGCATCACATGAACGGGAGCCAGTGTCTCAGAGAGAAGGAAGACAAAAGGCCTGACTAATTTTTGGGTCTCTGCACATAGGCATGGTGCAGAACATACTGCCCTGAAGTTACGCCTTCTTGTAATTTAGGGGGTGACCGCACCTACAGTATTACAGTGCTTTTTCCTTGCTGTGGGTGCAGCGTAGGCCAAGAAGTGGCTTTTTGTTTGCTGTTCACCTCACTGAATGGTATAAGCTCCACTGGCAAGAGCTCTTTGCAGTCAGGAGAGGTGCGTGCACTGCAGGAGGAGCCGGCCACCTGCAGACCCTCAGAGGGGCCAGGGGTTCCCCTTCCTTCCCGGCCCCTGCAGCACCTCCCTTCTTGCACTCTGTCTTGCACAGCATCAGCCAGTGTTTTCTACCATTACACAAAGCTGATTTCTCTCCACTAAAATGCATACGGGAAAGTTAGGTATATGCTGGCTTTTATTGTCTACCATGTGTATGGATTAACATCAGATCCTGCTGTCTGGACTTGTGGGGATGGCACTGAGATTTGTACATAAGACACAATTTTTATCTTAGCTTTCACTCCATGGTGGGTTATATGCAAGGAGTGCTGCCTCAAAAGTCAAGGAAAATGTCAAAGCCAAGTCAGAAATTGATCACAGTCCTACGAACCCGTGTCAAGGCCTTATATGACAGTGTAGCAATGCTGGTGAAAAACAATAAGCATGGATTGCTTACAGGTTACAGAGGCTGCCCAACCTTTCAGTGACCTTGGCCTGAGGTGGAGTTTGTAACAAAACATGAAAACAGGCATACCTCCCCTGGTTTCACTTTTCGAGGCAAACACTGCAAGCCCAGCCTCAGCGCAGCTGAAATATAGCTGCCACAGGAGCCATTGGCGTCAAGGTGTTTGTGTTCACAACCAGAATGTTCTGTAAACCTGCACCAAATCACCTCACCTTGGAAAAGAAAAAAGACAAAAAGAAAAAACCAGGGAGGGAAACAAAAATTTGAATATTGAGCAGCCAAAGAGAAAAAACAAACCACAACAGACACTAGCTGCTGAAGTGCACATTTGTTGCAACCCGAGATTCAGCTAGGAAAGTGATCGGTAAGGTACTAAGTGCAAGTACAACAGAAAACAAAAGGACGGCTCTGACCATGGACTTCTGGATGGGGCGGTGATACTGTTTATGTCCACTATTTCTCCCTGTGATCAAGTAGAAAGGGAATTCATGAARTGCCTACTCTTTTTCTCAAGGAGACAGTGCTGAAAACCAGGGCAGAGTAGATGACCTGGGGTCTYTGGTCTCCACTTGCACAACGCAGATGGCTAGAGGAGCCGAGCCGGCGCAGTGGGRGAAGCCATCTGCATCTGGGCATACAAGGAGAGCAGGTTCCTGCCCCTGCGAGGAGTAGGGAAGGCCAGGGACTGAAGTGAGGCGCAGGGACACTGGGACAATGGTCCCTTCCACCCAGCTGTCATTGCTGCCTGGCCCAAGGCTAGCCAGAAGGCATGTGCTTCTGAGTCCCTCCTGACTTGCAGCCTGCTCTAGTAAGGTATTACTACGTTATAAATGATACACTAAACTCACTAATGTGCAACATCAGCATTCAAACATTCCCAACGTTATGACATATGCCATCCCTCGTTCCCAGAAACTGTGCTGTATGGCCAGACCTTCACTTGGGCAAACTGAGGTCATCTTTAGCATTTGCATTTCGTTCCTTGAATGTTTCCATTCCCTGAATGTTTCACTTACCGTCTCACATCCAGCAGATTTACTAAACTTTCCTCCACAGACTCAGCCACACTTGGAGGAAAGCCAGGAGAAGTTTTAATTGTTGGATGCTATAACCACTGAGAAACAGGATTATATGGTGAGATCCTCCACAACCACAGATACGCTGCTTAGGGATTCAAATCATTATCTTCATGTGTACAGTGTAACATTATAATTCCCTATGCAAAGTTCATCACATTTATAACATCAGTGAAAATTTTTAGTGCTTGCCAATGCTTTGCTTACTTGCTTCTCSCACCAACACCTTTTTTTGCACTCAGCATTTGTGTATGCTTATGTGAAGTGAACTTTGCAGGGACAAGGGAGTTGCACTGGAAATGGTACTGGAATCATAGCTTTGCACTTCCTCAGCTGTTAGATTTAAATTTCTCAGCTTCCTATTATTGTAGAGAAAAAAAATTCAAAGTGGAATCTTCCAGCTTAGCTGCCACTCTAGGAAAAGATTTTCRAAGTAATAAAGTAAAAGAGAGGGAAAAAAAATCATTTCAGTGGGATTTGTGCTTTGCAGTCACTGGAAGGCTTTTGAAAATCCCATGATAAACCTTTTGTTACTTAACATTTGTCTTGATTTTCACAGCTGCTCAACACCCTACATTGATCTGTTAGAAGTTGGTCATTACCTTTAAATACTTGACTATATATTTGAGTAACTAAAAATGGATTTCTGCACCTGACTTTAAGTAACTATTTTGGAAAGGACTGTCCATAGTTTCTTCTGCAGAATAGTATTTACAATGCTGTTGCTCCATTTTACAGCCCCTTTGCCTAACTATGGGGCTACATGGGGCAGTTTTATTGATTCCTGTGGATTGTCATTCAGCAGTTATGGGAAAATGTATGTATAACATTTTTGAGAAATGCCCAGAATTTGGTGTGGTTTTATGTTGACTCATTCAGGACTTAGAGTATGTACAAGGAGTACTGATTTCCTTCTGCAAAGAAGATGGAAAAGGATTGGCAATAGATAGACATGGATGTTCACTTGAAGTGCTAGCGTTGCTAAGTACAGTTTTAAAGGCAGAGGTTGCAGTCATCTCCCCTTCCCAGGGCAGAGGTTGCAGTCATCTCCCCTTCCCAGGGCAGGTTGTCTGCACAGGTCCCCTGTGTCTTTTGCAGTTACCTTCAGCCCCCCAGCAAAGAGGATGTAGACACTATCACAAACACACTTTTTAAAAGCAAAGTGGAATTAAGCTATTTACAGCACACTGATTTGGGACTATTGATAACAAAACCCACAAAACCTTTATTTTTAAGATAAGCAAATATTAGCTTAATTTCACAGARAGGAAAGTCACTCTGCAATGTGAATGATGAATCCTGCCAGCATCCTGATCCTTTAGAAGCCTTTTTTGTCCACTCCKCCATCAAAATCAAATACCTAAAAAGGCTCAGAAATTTGGAAGAGGAATTGAAAGCTGAACACTGTTGGTTAGGAAAGCAGATTGGAAAGAGCACCAACATTTTAACAGAACTGCATGGTTTGGAGTACTTTGGACTTCTGACCTACTGGAGACTTAATGAAGGCAACCTTGTTAGCAGTAATTAGTAGCTGAAGGCACTAAATGAATGAATACACATTTCCAGTGAWGTCACAGTAGCTGTCAAACTGAGTTTGGGAAATTCAGGATTTTAACCAACCACAATGTTACATCATGACACATGATTTTATACTTAGAAAGTAATAACAATAACAGAAACAAAATCTTTAATTTCTGCTCCTTTCTGAAACCACAGAAAGGCTGTACCAAAAAAAGTGACTTCTTAATCCTGAGAAATTTTGATTTGCACTTTCATGTCAGCTTCACTTTATTTTCTCTAAAATTGTTCACTCGTGTAAAACCATGATGTGAACTCTGGATTTAATTAAGTAGCTGAGCACAGCAGCAAGGGATGTAGGGTGGGAGATGCACCATGAATCAGAACAAGACATGAGCACGTTCTGTCTCTGCCACAAATATGCAGCTTTGGGTCATATATAGGTATGCTGAATCTGTCCCAGGCACCTTCGCTGTCTAACACTGGTTTACGCTGTCACAGAAGTGGTATTTTAACAAACACATGCAGAATCTTGGAGCTTCCTGACAATTGACTCATATGCACATATAAACAAGCAAATGGTGTTCAGATAGGAAGCTATCAAAAAACTATGTTTTCCTGTTTACATAGCAGAGCCAATACTTACAKCTTGAAAAGTTTATTATAGTCCTGAATACTATTAAAATGTTCTTACTAATATAAAAATTACCAACACTTCATGTGCACTGAACACCTGAAATTTTCTGTTCCAAGGTAAGAATACGCAGCTGATGAAACAGGGGGTTCAACAATAGCTAGCAACAGAGAAGGCACCAGCATTGGGGACTATGGAGAGTTAAACCACTTTAACTGGTTTGAACTGGTTATTTAGTTGGACTACAAAGCCTCAGAACAGAGATTTTGGAAAGAGAAGCAGATTTGATAACTGATTTGATGTTGGTGATCAAGGTCCGTAAATGTTGCTTTCTGTGCTCAGAGGTGGTGGAACGCTGCACCGAGCGGGGGGCTTCCTGCACCAGTGGGATTTTGTCATAGATGTCAGTGAGGTAAAGACAGCTCCCAGCAGCTGTTCCATTTAGCTTTCTACCCCCCTTCATATATTATCAACAAAGAATTGTAGGAATAATATTAGTTTTATACCAGCATTCAAAAATTACTTTTTAGTTTAGTTGTTACAAACATCTCTACTTGGATGTCAAGAGGACAATTATTATTAATGTATGAATCAGAATACCTGTTGCTCATTTCCCTCCCATTTTATCACCTCATATAAACAGGAATGTTAATTGACTAAACTACTAAAACAACTAAAAATGAGTAGGACTGATATGTACAAACTAAAAATTCTTAATCTAAAATCTAAATGAAGTTTATGAATCAAAAGTACATTGCCACATTTTTGGATCAGTTTGTGAATACCTGGCAGAGATGAAAGGGRCTAAGTTTTTCTGAAAAATTATTTGAAGATAATAATTTCAATAACTACATGTAGTGATGGATTTAACACCTCTGCTAATGATGTTTTTCATRTAATTTACTCTGAAAGCCTTTCATCTGCTGTAAAACCACAAAAATCTAATGCCTTCAAATCAGCTGCAAGAATTTACTACATCTGAAAAGATAGTCTACGACAGTCATTTCAGATGACAGCTCCAGCTGATTGCCTTAATTAAAACTCAGCTCTTATACTGGGTTTCCCATCTTCAGAGAGATACAGAAGTTCGTTACCATGTTTTGTTTTGCGTCTTCTTTCAAACTCATTACCTAATATACTGGTTTGTTGTATAAAAATAAACAAAGGTACTTCTGAAAAAACATTGACCAATTTAGATATTTTATTTACCCTAAAGATGTACGAGTGGTTCATTTAGGTGTGGGTGCGACGTGACACTTTTGCCTGTGGTTTATGTGCTAGAACTGTTTTATCTAATGAGCCACTAGCATGCAGGCAACCTGCTGCTGGTTGTACGTGTTGGGAATGAATGACTGTGGTCTGCATGTTTCTCATAGATCAGCACTCTACAGTTACTTAATTGCATAAGAGAAATCTCTGTCTTTTGAAGAAGTTTCACTTCTCACAGGTGAAAATGGAAAAACCTAATGCTTGGCAAGATGCAAAGTCTTCCCTTGCCTTGCCTTGCCTTGCCTTGCCTTGCCTTGCCTTGCCTTGCCTTGCCTTCCCTTCCCTTCCCTTCCCTTCCCTTCCCTTCCCTTCCCTTCCCTTGCAGTGTGGATGCAAACATTATGCTCTTGAGAGGTTAATCCTACAAGGCTTGGATGCTAGCCAGCTTGGGCTTAGCATCAGGGCAGGATAGTCTTTGACTGTTCTTTATTTAACAATATAGACATAGTCTGGGTCTCAGTGTCTGCTAAATATCTCAAATAACATCCTTAATCACCTCCTTCCTTCTGCCTCTCTGTCACTCCCCCTTTTCCCTTCCACTTCCTTCAATGCAGTCTCTGGGGTCTGTCAGCTTCTGCTTCTGTCCTTCCCCTCTTTTCTCTCTCAGTGGTGCTCCTAGGGAGCACTACTCATTAGTTTTGTCCAAAATGCTAGCTGAACCATAAAACAACTGAACAGCAGAGCCGAAGAGGAAAAAAATCAGACCTTCCTACTGTAATGCCACCACCACTTTTAAAATAACCTTTTTTAACAGAAGAGGTTAACTGGACCTAACTTCATGTCCATTCTAGCCTCCAGCATCAGTTACAGATCCTCTGAAGAGATAGATACTTGCCCGTTCTGACTGCATGAAAACAAGAATCTACGCAGAAAAAAATAAGTTCCTAATTAATGCTATTGACTCTGCATTTGAAAACCACACAAGATTATGTGAAAGAAGCTGAAGATGTCCTCCAGCATTGCAGTAGTCTGGCAAAGGTTTTCTTTGCCATCTTTTCAGATAGTAGGAAAAAAMCTGACCTGATACGGAATTTCCTGAGGATATTTCAAATGTTTAAAACATGGGTTAAACTCAAATATGTAAATGATTATATCTGAGTCACTGCTGTTACAGCAATTACTGAGACATTCACTTCATTTGTTTTGACTGTCTGGAAAGTTTCCAAAGCCCTTCACTTTTACATAAGCATGACAATCAATTTAATGCAAGGAACTTTTAACCACAATAAAGCATGATGATACACTCAGCTTGTATTTGTGAGTGTGTTAGAAGTGTAAGCKACTCAGACCAAATTAGGTCAGCTCGCAGTGTCCTGCTTATTGAAATATGCCTCTAGAACAGAAGATACAAAATCTGTTGAAACATTAACTGAGAAAGCCAAAACAACTTGGGAGTACAGAATCTTAAGTTTCAGATCAGTGTGCCTACATTTGRCCCTTATAACTGGAAGTGAGAAAACATACCAGCAACTTAACTTTCCTTAGTGTAATTATGTATCTCCATTTACCTGTTTATTTCCATTGTATGTCTGGCTGAACATAATTGCTTAATCAGCCAGATGAAAATTATCAAGGGAATTCTACAATATATTCTCTGCTTGCATGGAAAAACCAGCAACATAAAACTTRCAGTTTCTTCATCCTTAATTTTACAAAAGTATTCCAATGTTTCTAAATGTTAATTTTTCATGCTCATGCATTCTTTGGCTAAGGAGAAGCAATATGATAACATATATTAGTACTTTCTTTTTAGGTATATAGCTTCTTCCCTCACTAAGCCCTTAAACATGACGCTTTTGTTTCCCTAAGCCACCTGTGTGTAAGCTATACTTACTGGGTATTTGTGTTACATGTTTTCTGTAGTGAAGTGCTAAGAATACCGATCTCATAGTGCATTCGTGTATTTATAAGCTAAATGACTTGTATGTGTCAGCATCAAAAGTCTTTACAGGGGATTAGTGACATWAAGCTGCAGCTGCAAGATACTAAATCAATCTTATTCTAGTAGTATTGTATTATTAGAGAGATGTTAATCAATAAAGGAACATATGGTATAACATAAATACCCAAAATAGCACATCCTCCAAATTGCCCTCAAGTTCAAGAAGAGCATAGCTGCTGTCAATAACACATCTTAAAGAAAACTGCATCCATATTCTGCAGTAATACGGGCTCACTAATTTTCTAAGGGGGTGTTAAGTTTTAAACCTTTGTAACATATTTGTTTCTATTTGGCCTTTTCTACTTCAAAAACACATCAGAAAGCTTTGTTAGCAATTTATTGAGGAGATGATAGAAGATGGAAGAAGAATTGTGAATATTAAAATAATACCTGATTTCTAGATAGGCTTAACATAAGTTAAACTGTAAAGTCTGACCAAATACCTGGGACGCTTGATTCCAGAACATGAACTCAGTAATACAGAGGAAAGTCCATACAGGCATATGGGGAGAGACATCAGAACTTAACTTCCTTTTTCTCTATAAATGAATGATTAAGAAAACATCTGGTCATCGTACCTAGCTTCCAAAAGAAAGAAGACTTTTCAGCTTAGAACACAAAACATAACAAAGTCCAGGCACTGGAGTGTGAAGTTAGAATTCAATCTGAACAAGAGGTGCACATTTTTAGAAAGGCGAGTAATTGTTAGAATAAATTGGTGTCTGATGTTYTGCACTCTCTTTCTCCTAATCTCTTGCTATCATAAATGGACACTTTTCTAAAAAACGTCAMGAAAAATTACTAGGCTTTTTGTAGGGAACTTCAGGATGAAGCTTCTTGCTTTACCTCCAGATGAAAAGTTGGTTTAGTTTGAAATCAGCAACAGTCCACTGATTTTAGTAGAGACAAAAATTCACCCTATGAATATAAATGCTCCAAAACAAACTGATGGTAGGAAACAATCTTTGATTTTATCTGAGTACCAGCTCTTTTTTTCTTTTTTTTTTTTTGAGTTTGTCCTCATTTTGTTCCTTACCTTACCATTGTTTTTGTTGTTTGTATGTTCAGATGTGGGTAGTGGTAGAGAAGAGGAAACCTGTTTCTTACTTCTAATTCATCTGTTTCTGAGAAGACACCCTAGCCCTTCCTTTGCTCAGCTTTGGATCTTTTGAGGAGTCCTGCATTTTAACCATTTGGGCTTACAATCRAGCATGAGAAGAATGAAGCAACAGAGATATTTTTCTATTTTTCCTTGAAGAAAGGATCAATTGAAGAAAGATCCATTCAAACTAGGATACTTTGCTTGGGGAAAAGATAAAGCTGTGTTGATTATCAAGTAGCCTATGTAATTCAGACAATGAGAGATGAAAACATGCTATGGGCTAAGCTTCAGAGGGCTCATCTAATTCAACAAATTTTAAAGGAAGTGGTGGGGGAGAAAAAAAGTCAGATAGGCTGAGGTACTGAAAACATATTTCTTTTAAAGTAAAAGCTAATTGTTGCTAAAAGTGTTAAGAAGAAAACTTGAAGAGATTAATGTTCAACTCAAAAAATAAGGAAAGAAAGCTTCTATGCATTCTTTGAGATCCCGTTGACATGGAATGAAATGAAGCCTTCTATTTCCTGCTCCCTTTGCCAATGGAAGAACGGAAAAGAGGCATTTTTCAGAAAACTCATTTTTATCTCGTAAGGATGTATGCATGCTGCAGAATGTAGTATGAAGTTCAGGTGCTCTAGGTTTAGCCATGGCACTACAATTACCAGCCTCTGTTTTAGCAAGACTCCAGTGCCTGAACTATCTAATTAACTTACTTGCAGCCAGCTTTGACATCTCTATTACTTTTCTCTTGACAAAGAGACATATCCTTATTGCAGAACCCTAACCACAAGACCATCCTTCTTCCCTTTTAGGCTTCCTCCCAGAAACAATGTGAATGACATGCCCAGTTTAACGTGTACTATCTGAATGTCAGCTGTCATGGTACTGCAAAGTTTTGTTGTGTGTTTAATCTAGTCCTGAGTACACAGGACCTTGAATCCCAGGTGATTTCAGCACATCCAGATTTTAAGATAATGGCAACAATGATATGATTTTTGTAAGTACTGTTATTTCTATTAACAAATTAAAAATGCCCAACAAAAATCCTACACTGGCATAATTAAATGCTATTTCTCTAGAAGTAGCAACATTTCCACACGACCAACTATCATCAACACCTGCTCCTAAACTTACCTTATACTAGCTATAATATCYGTGAAGTTCTGCAGTAGATCAGATTATGTGTTCAACAGTTATAATGCTGTAAGTAAAAAAAAAATCAAATCGAGCACAGAATGTTATTTGCTGGAAAAGCAGCAATTCACAGTTAACCAGGATGTAATTAAACTTCTTCAGATGAAAATGTACTCCTATCTATAGTTAGGCAAGAAAAGTTTTAGCTTTCTCTGTTTATATATGTGTATATATATATGTATGTATACACACACACACACATATTGAAAAAAAAAAAGAGGAACCACTATTCTGAGAAAAAGAAGAGAGGAAAAATGAAGTCTTTGCCTAAGTTGAACTATGAAGTGGGCGTGGGCACATTCTTTGTTACTGACAAGTACTGCTGTTACTTTTTAATTAACAGGTATGATATTCATAGTGCAAGATAAGTGCAGGTTTTCTCAAAGTACAGACAACCACTTGTGTTATGTTAACGTAGTAAGGCCATGAGCTAGAGGCTTGTCAAGCCTTGAGCTACTAAGTCAAAACTCTGCTATTCTGAATTGTAAGGATGTCTAAAGACGTTGCTACTGAAGCCATAACAGTGAGAAATCTTGAATGTAAAATGACTAGAGAAGACGAAGGAAATGAAATTCAAAACGTTTCAGAGAATCTTTAAATGAAGTATAGAATATTGAAAGGTCAGGAAATTCCCCCTACATTTACATTTACAATATGAATGCTTCCAAACTAAATTAAGGTAGTGATGTTTTATTTCTATTTTCTTTGTTATAACTCCATCAAATCAATTTCTGTATATAAATTATTTATAAAGTGTGTAATGCATATACAGCAAAGCCAAGGGTGAAATCTAGCACACCTTTAAAAGTGACAGTGGAAGATGTCATTTCTGCTTAACAACAGTGCTACCCGGAGCTAACCAAAGTCATAACTTTTGATCTCAGTAATGAAAGGATGTTCACTTTTTTATTCCTCTCATGATGGTGCTCATAAGATAAACATAGACACTGGATAGCATTCTCATCCATTTTCATTTTCAGGAGAACTAGTTATTAAGAGCTTTTTAGTTATGCTTGTGTTGCATCAAAGAAGTCAATGATTTTGCATGGTACAACTAAAAATAATAAATTTAAGATCATAGAATAATGCAGGAAGGAATCTCCAAAGGTCATCTATTTCAACCTCTTGCTCAGGCAGCATCAGCATGAGGTCTGAACAGTTTGCTCAGGGCTTTATGCAGTTCAGTCTTGAAAACCTTCAAGGACACAGACTGCACAGCCTCTCTGGGTAACCAGTTCCACTGCTGGACTGTTCTTATGGGGAAAAAGGTTCATCTTCCATCTGCTCAGAACCAGTTGTGTTTCAAATGGTTCCCATTGTCTCTTGTCCTCCAGCCATGCACCACAGTAAAGAATCTGACTCCATCTTCTTGATAACTGTCATAGGTATTGTAAAACTACTGTTAGATTCCCTCAAAGCCTGCTCTTCTCCAGGCTGAACAAGCCCAGTTCCTTCAGTGTCTCCTCTCCTGGCAAGTGCTCAAGCACCCAACCCTCTTGGTGGCCATCCACTGAACCCACTGCCATTTGTCAATGTCTTTCTGGTATTGCGAGGCCCAAAACTGGACACACATTCTAGACATAATGAGTGCTGATTGCTGGAAGATAACGACTTTTCTCAATCTACTAGCTATGTTCCTGTCAATACATGCCAAGATGCTGTTGGTCTTAGCTGCCAGGGCACACTGCTGGCTCGTGCTCAGCGTGCTGTCCACCAAGATCCCCAGGTCCTTTTCAGCAGAGCTGCTCCCCAGCTGGAAAACCCGCAGTGTTCATCATTGCGAGAGATGATTACTCCTTCCAAAGGGGCAGCCATTTGCATCTGTCCTTCTTGAATTTGCAGGAATGTCCTACGATGAGATGTCAAACTGCAGAATCTTCATTACGCATAATACTGAAAAAAAARTAAAATTATTTCCCACTGTCAAGGAAATTTTGTAAAATTGGGAATGAAATAAAATTGCTTTTCTACTTACAAAGGAGCTTATTTGATATAGAATCTGTTAGAGGTAACAAAAGCAGTACCAAAGCAAGTAATTTGTACTGATAAAGTGAACAATATTACATCTTTTGACATTTTCTGATTGCTGTTGTTTTAATTTCATAACAATAATATTGCAAATGAGTTTGTGCAGTATGCTTGATTTTCAGATTGTAGCTATCATTCTATGCTTCTTTCAACGGTTTGGAGAACTTCTCTTTAGCAGTCTTCACACATTAAGAAAATTCAGCATAGCTAAGGGGCTTTTCACAAAACGGCTTGCTTCGCTTATGAAGAATATGAAAAGAAACCATGGCTGAGCCTCATGCTCAGTGGAAATTTTGAGGTATGGACCACTGAGCAGATGGACGAACTTYTCTTGCTATTATGGCAACAATATGACATCACATAGCCACATTTTAAAGCCAAAAAAAMCCCTTTCTTTAAAAGTGTTCTGGTTACTTGTACATTTTTGAATCTTTCTGTACCAGACTCTGCTTCCTGAAGGATATGTCTGGAGGGATTCTACTTATGTAAAGGAATGGATCAGACCCCTGAAACAGATTAGTATGTAGTCTAAATTCTTTACAGAATGAAATGTTAAGCTTGATTTGTGCAGAGAGATTTTATGCAAGTCAATAAAAGTGTATGAGACATCCTAATTCAGCAATACTTTTTGGTTTGTTGGGTTTTTTTAAAGAACATTTTTGCAGGGATGAAATACAAATAATTTTAATTATGCTAAGAATATTGTTAATATAAACTCCTTTGCATCTTTTCTCAGGCAAACTACCCCAGGCATTTTCTATGCAGCATACACAAAAATACCTGGAATAAGTGAAGTTAAGGAGTAGAGGAAATATAACATTAAAAGATAGCATGCTGTGAAAACAGGATCAAACATGTTGCATTACAATTAACTGAAAGCCAAACTTATTTTTCAGGTTTTGTTTTTAATTATGTATTTTAATATCAAAGGTACAGTTACTTCTGGTTTCTGTTCCCATCACAAACTGGTTTTAAAAGAATTATCTATCTTGATTTTACAACTCTGTGATGAGGAAATTGCCGCAACATTTAGCAAGTTGCTTCAACAGTTAATCTACTTCCTTGTTAAAAACTTGCATGTTACTTTGAAGCCTAAGGTTCCAGCCATCAAATCTTGCTTGTCTTTGTCTACCAGAATGAAGATGCCTTACATGGGTTGTTGTAAACTGACATCTGAACCCCCATTAAGTTTTCCTTTGATGAAGTAAGAAGACTGCGTTCCTTGAATTTGCTGGTATAAGGCATGATTTCCCATCATTCCTGTGGTTCTTCTCTGAACACTTCCCAGTTTTCAACATCCTACTTGAAGTGTAGATATGAAAACTGAACTGTAACTCCACTGCCAAATCTGAACGCAATCTACTCAGCATTCCCCCTTCTTAAATACAAGGACCTCTTTTGTGTCTGGGCCCCTGCACTAGCCTGGGAACTCCAGGTCTATTGAATAACTACTGTGATAGTCAATTATACTCAAGTAGTAACTGTTAACAAAAAAAAAAGTTGCTATTGTCAGGGCATACATTCTTTGCTTTTTAAATTATGCCTTTACTCTTACCATAGAAAAATATGTACTGTTTGACACTTCACCATATAATCCAGTTCACCTTTTATTATTTGACATTGCTCCACAGTTTGCACTTATTATCAAACTTTATCAGTAATGATTTTATGTTCCATTCTAGGGCATAGGTAACAGTGTATGACAAAGAGTAACACTTGAAGAACCTTACCTAAATAGCAGTTTATGATTTCAGGAAGTTCCCTTTTACCTCATTTGGATTTACAGACTGTAAGCAAGCCTTTCTGAAAAAAATACCTTTTTATTTTCACATGTATTATCCAGTATGCAAAGTCAGAATTTAACACTTAGTCATTAAAGCTGGCTTTTATTAAAGAAAATAAGTATGGAACAAAAGCAAAAATTTAAAGATTCTGAAACATGCAAAAGGCAGAGATTGTAATTTTTTTCTATCCACATAATATTTTCACATGAGAAGAAAAAAGACGAAGTCTTATATGAATATATATATATATGTAATATTTCAATAATATTGCAGATGAAATTTTGACCAAGTTGTATGTGCTATGTGAAGAAATGATTTTGGTAACAAAGCAGATTAATATGTATGCATCATAAACGAGAATGTTGAGGTTTTAGCATGGTTTGTGGGGGCACAACAGAGTTACATCTGTTTCTAAGATAGTACTTAGCTACAATGTGCCTGTGTGGTTAGCACAAAATATGTTGAGTGAAGAGACACAACATTATTTGCCTGACGTGATAAGCTTACTGGGTTCTATTCTGAGCTTTGTGTATCATATATAGATACTTTGATCTGCTACTGCTAGACTACCAACTTTCCTTTCAAAATTTGACTGTCTTTAATCAACAAAGAAACAAACCTGTCATTATTGACATCAGCAAGTTCTAAAAAATCTGACAAAATGTTTATTATTTTATCACAACAGAGAACAGAACAAATTTTACAGGTAGGTCTGCTAGTCATTGTCTAACTATAACTAATGCCCATTTCTCTTTTTTGTATGCTGCTATTGCTTTTTTGATACATAATTGTTTTATACCTCAAGCAGGCAATTTAGAAACCTCATTAGGAACATCAGCAAATGTTATGAAAGTACTGTACTATGTCATGCATACTTGGCTAAAAAGTAATAAAGATACATTAAAAATGTAAAAGTATTCTGTGCAGATAGCACTTCTCAATAAACGACAAAAGTTTGTGGTTCCCTATGAATTAGCTGACTTCAGTGGGACTACTTGTATTCTTAGGGAGCATCATACTTCACTGAATCAAATCAGGGAAAGGAAGCTTTAAATGTTTTGTGTAATTGTTACCAGGGTACTGCCAAATGCAGAAAAAATTACCCCAGAACTACGGAGCACTGTTTGGCTATGAGTAGGTATCTTGGAAGTGTTTATTTATTATGTTTCTACAATAGTAAGACAATGTAGAATGCACAAGGCTTGCTAACATCTTGGGCAGCTGACAGATAGAATATTAGAAGATTTACTGAGTTCAGATAATCACAGTTACCTGCTTGCTACGTTCAGTCTTCAGAAAACTTGAAACTGCAGATCAGAAGAATAAGTAGCACTGAAAACTGAGGATTTGTTAGACATCTCAGTGTTGAATTCCAGAGGAATTAATTACCAAGTGTGTTCTAAAATTTATGTTAAAAAGTTCCATGAAAAAATAGTTCCTATCATCTTTATAGTTAGCTATCACTAGCCACAAGAGAAAAGTTGAATAAAACTGCAAGGAAACACAAACATCCTAATAACAAGAAAATTTCTATGAAAACTATTCTAGAACAACTTCCAGGAAAGCCAGTAAAAGTCAGACTGGATATAGAAAAAGAAACAACCATTTCAGTAGTAAACAAGGAGAGTGTTTCACCAAGACTCTGCTTACCAAGCTGTATGGGCCAGCTGACACGCTGGAGGGAAGGGATGCCATCCAGAGGGACCTTGACAGGTTTGAGAGGTAAGCCCATGCGAACCTCATGAAGTTCAACAAGGCCAAGTGCAAGGTCCTGCACATGGGTTGGGGCAATCCCAAGCACAAATACAGGCTGAGCGGAGAAGGGATTAAGAGCAGCCCTGAGGAGAAGGACTTGGTGGTATTGGTTGAAGAGAAGCTCAACATGAGCTGACAATGTGCACTTGCAGTCCAGAAAGCCAACCGTATCCTGGGCTGCATCAAAGGAAGCATGACCAGCAGGTCAAGGGTAATTCTCCCCTCCACTCTCGTGAGACCCCACCTGGAATATTGTGTCCAGCTCTGAGGTCCCCAACATGAGAACGACATGGACCTGTTGGAGCAAGTCCAGAGGAGGGTCATGAAGACGGTCAGAGGGCTGGAGCACCTCTCCTATGAAGACAGGCTGAGAGAGTTGGGGTTGTTCAGCCTGGAGAGGAGAAGGCTCCAGGGAGACCTTATAGCAGCCTTCCAGTACCTGAAGGGGACCTACGAGAAAGCTGGAGAGGGACTTTTTACAAGGGTATGTAGTGATAGGGCAAGGGATAATGGCTTTAACCTGAAAGAGGGTAGACTTAGATTAGACATAAGGAAGAAATTCTTTACTGTGAGGGTGGTAACACACTGGAACAGGTTGCTCAGTGAAGTTGTGGATGCCCTCTCCCGGGAAGTGTTCAAGGCCAGCTTGGATGGGCCTTTGAGCAACCTGGACTAGTAGAAGGTGGCCCTGCCCATGGCAGGGGGGTTGGAACCAGATGATCTTTAAGGTCTCTTCCAACCCAAACCATTCTATGATTCTATGATTCTATGATTAATCTGCCACAGAAGGCAACATCCGCTAGGTGTCATCGTGTGCCATAGGGATTTTTAGACAAACACCTATCATACATGAAAACCTGCAACATGTGTCTGGAGTATATGGTGCCCTTGAATACACTGTGCTGATTAAAAAAGGACTTTTAGTCGATTACCGAAAACAGTTGTGTGGAACCCCACTGTAAATTCTAGTGACTATCAATATTATGTGCAGAATTAGCAGTGAAACCACAAATGGTGTAGTGCCTACCTTACTGCTTCATGTGGGGCCTGCTCAGTGCAACATGATGGGAGGGGAGGTTACTGGGGAGCAGCACCCTGTGCCACCCACACCCTTGGGCTGTGTGTGGTGCTGCACTGGAGAAAGAGCCTGCAGGTTTTTAGTGGGTGGTAGCAGAGTTGAGCTGTAATGGAAGGTTAGAAATAGAAAGGTTGGATAACAAAGATGCATCATCTCTGCTGTCAGCAAGCACTCCATTTTCATGTACATGATGTCATTTCGGTAGTTTATCCTGATCTTAGAGAAAATAGTGTTTTCATTTACTTATTTTATTAGCTATGAATTGCAACATGTGCAATTTGTAGCTAAATGAATTTAGCACATGAAAAATCAATTAAAAATTAATTGATTACAACATTTAATTCATTAAAAATTAAGGAATTAATAAACTATACATGTAACAAAAACTGACCAGACATCTTAGCTCACTTAGAAGAACTGGACATACTCTGTTCTTATACCAATTATTAATGAACACACTATCAGCTCTATTTATGTTCAGAAACTGGTTTAATTTTATTTAGAAGTATCACTAGATTATTTAATATGAACTAATCATAACGTTCCCTGTGGTTTTTTTTTTTAATTTAAAGTAACAAAAAATTGTGTTATTGCAATGGGATTTTGCTCTTGCAACAATAAACAAACAATCCTTTCCCATGGAAGGAAGGACTGGAGATCTAAGACACATTTCTTACAAACTTTAAAAAAAAAGATCTGTTAATGTTCATGAACAACAATTTTTCACACATTGATGTCTTTACATGTGGTGTTTTTTCCATCAGTTGACTGTGCTTGCTCGGATCTTGGGAGAAAGGTTTCAATATCCTATGAAAAAGAAAATGAAATGTTAAAAGGTCATTTCATGTCGCAGCCCGATCTACCTTAAAACTTGTAATAATAATGCCTGTCTTTCCATGGGGTGATCTTTCTAACTAGTGACTAGAAGATTATGATGAAAATCTAACCTCAGTGGAGACATATTACTGTCACTAGGCTACATAAGATGTCTTCCAGGAGTGCACTGAAAACAACGCTGTCATTCAGCTGAAGCACTACGTATGTTCAGTGCACTAATGAAAACATAAACATACAGTGACAATTGCAGAAAAAACATTCTTCACGGCAAATTCTAAAGGAGTTCCTGATGTGTCACTAATATCACTGAGATGATGTTTTTGTTAGCCACACAATATCATTGCCTTCAGTGGTTTTACAAAACTACAGTGTTTTAAAACACAACTCTTAAAGTAAGCAGAGATCTTAAGCATCAGCTTAAACTTAGCAGTAAAGAGAGGTATTAAGACTGTTGTTTAAATCAGCAAATATTATTCAGAACATACAGAGACAAATTCTGCAATAAAGTTTCTTTTTTTATATGTCATATTTCAGGCTGAACTTAAACAACACTTCAAGGAAATGGAAATAAAATAAGTAACTAACATTTGGAATAATACATACCCGCATTTAGTTAATTTTTTGCGCAGTTCTGCATTCTTTATAACGCACTGTTTGATTTGTTAATTTTCAATAATTTTGTATTAGCACAATCACCTCTATTTCCAATTTCAGCAATACTATCCATTGTGAAAGTGGGATGAACAAGGAATTTTTTATTTAAAAGAATAATGTGCTGAATGTTTAATACAAAGATAAATAGTAATTTAACTTTCTAGCATTTTCTGGTATTGTTAGTAAACATATTTTTCCTTTAGGAGAATAATTAACAGTCAGAATTTTTATAAAATAAATTAGTTTCAATTCAAATACATACTCCAATATGTATTTTGTGCATATTTTGAAGATACAGCCGTTTTTCAAAAGCAGAAAATGTCTGTATGTAATGATGCCTCCCATGCCTTGCAAAATATCAGGAGCATTGCAGAGAATACAGAAGAACCATGTTAAAAGATAATTTTACCAGGTCTTTGTTTTAGAAGGTAGTACTAACATTTATCTTTGACTCTAAGAAATACTTGAGTTTAAAGAGGCCTTTTTCAGCACATTGAGTCAGAAAAAGAAGTTTCAATTCCGGTTCGACAAAAGTAAATGTTAGCAAATGGAACCTTCAGCAACTTCATTATCAGTACTTATCACTACCACACGAAGCAGATGAGGATCTCAGTAAACTGTAGTGCTTCTGGTGTGATAGAATATGAATTTTATTATGAGAGTTCTAGATATAAAGTACAAGTCTATGTTCCTATAAAAAATAAGTTTGAGAAAGCTACTGCTGATCATTGCGGAGCAAATGATATATAGAGACACATCCAATACTGTCATCGTGTTCATGTGTGTGGGAAGTGGAAATTTTATGCTCTAGCAATGCCACAGAAATATATGTTAAATATCAGTCTAAAAGTAAGAATGGTATGATTGAAAATTAGAATCTGATGCTGAAAAGAGAGTGACAGAATAGCATTTAAGAATGTGTTAAGAGTGAAAAAAAGTTTCCTCTGGACAGATTTTGTTTATGTAACTACCAGTTTTGCAGAGGAAACCAAAACTAACCTCAAAACACTGGAAAAATAGTACTCCAACAGATCTACTATGTCTGTGTTTAGTGAAGCAAACTTAAGGTTTCTGTTACATGAATAGATATTTTTATCATTTTTTTTTAATGTAAGAAACAATATTTTTCTTGTATATTTGCATTTCCTAAGATTTTTTTTATGGAATACGTGAAAAAGAAAACATAGGTCTCTTTTTTAAACTAGGTATTTAAACACTGAGTCAAATTTTCCTTCTCTTGCACACTGGGACACTGAAAACACCACATGAAAAAGGCTTTTCAAGTTTCATAAGTATTACAACTACTGCCTATGAGTAGACAGTGATTCAGCAGTGGTTTTTTCTGCCAGAGCATTGAGTATGAACTATATAAGCCTTACTGAATATAATCTGTAGGAACTCTCTCTAGACGGAAAGCATTTTTACTTTGTTAAATGATACATGGAGATCTGAATGTTTGTTGAGTTGTGTAATATTAAATGGCTGCTGTGAGTATAAACAGGTTCTGTAATAATTGCTCAATATTCTGATACATGTTTTTTTGATAAAGACATGTTAACTAACATTATTAGAAATCCTATCTCAGTGGAACCCCTATTTGAATGAATATCTGAGTAATGTTACTGAAATGATTAACAAAACCAACAACAATAACAACAGTAATAATATGACAATTAATTTAGAAGGACCAAGTTTGATGCAAGGGCCTATGTTAAATGTATTCAAAACACAGACACATAGAAATACAGCGTGATATCCTGATCTTCAACACTAGACTTTTTTAAAAAGGGCTATTCAGGATTTGAAAGCAGGGTAAAAAATGTAACATAATATTATCAAGTGTATAATAGTTCTGATATCAACAAACTGAATACTAATTATTAAACTACTTTGTTATCCTCAGTAATTATAAGAATGTAGTCCACTCAAAATAACAGATTAATGCAAGCATTAAGAATTACAGAAGTAGAATATATCCCAGACTGTATTTAAATTTATCACAATCAAAATGCAGAGTTACTAAAATGTGTGGTTGTTACTGTATTACTGTATTAGTGGCAGTCTCAGGATAGAATGCAAAATTTGTAACAAGAAATAACGCCAGGCCTGAAGAGGACCCGTCAACAGACCAACCTTAATAGCAAACATATGCAGTGGAAAAAGCAGAATTGCTTGCTTCTTCCATCTAAATGAGTTGGTCTAATAAAAATATTCTCTCATTTATTATTAAATGTGTTTAAATAAAATTTCATTCAGAATGTAATGAAGTGCATTCATAAATGCACACACGTATAGGTGTGGTCTAACTTTTCTAAAGCAATAAATTTCATCTGATAAGTGAAAAAATTGTGTTGATAATGGCAAACCACTTGAAAGTTCTAGTCAGGACCAGAAAGACTTCTAATCAGGACAAAAAAGACCAGATGAAAAAGTAATAGAATATCCAAGCTTATTAATTTGTTGGCATTTCTACTGAGGCTAACAGAAAGGTCATCATCATGTAGGAAGTTGCCAGCCCACTGGTATATGAACCGAGAAAAAAAAACTCCCTTCAAAAGGCAAGAATATATCCCACCTGGAGAAAATATTTTTATCAGAGATAGTATTGGTTAAAATTTAACAGGTCATCAGGAGGCTGAAGGAATCAGGTGCCCTAACTCAAATTTAAAAAATTGTAAGCTGGATATTCCTCTTACTTTTTTCAGCAAAACATTTTATTTCCACTGTTTATGACTGCAGTGTAGAAACATTTTAACCTTAGAAACCACACCCTAACTTGCTATATTTATCTTGTAAAAGATCTCAAAATAACACTACTGTGGTTGAATTTCATTTTTATAGAGATTTTTATAGTCTCAGGAGAATTTCTGAAAAAATAATTGATGCTAAAAATATTGTTTACTTACTTTGGAAATGTTTTCGGAAGAAAAAAGTTCATCTGTTCACCAAATAGAGTTCTTTGAAGAATTGCCAGAGGAAAACTGTTCCTGGACTACATATGTTTTTGACCAGAATCCTAACCTACATAAAACAATGGGCCACTGGCTCTCTATGCCTGTTTGCTGGTGAATATAATAATTTGCTGTAAAGTTAAGAACTTGTGGTCTTAGCTCTTCCCCAGTTAGTCAGAATTTGAAAGTAAGACTGTGAAGTGTTGATTTCATGCATAAAGCAGCAGTGTGCATTTACCAGCACAGGCAAGGAATATAATCTTCTCTCTTGAAGTATAGAAGCCATAAAGCACTGTATTTGAGATACAGTCAGTATAAGCTCTTGCGAGAGGAAATTCTAAGTATTACAGATGAAAACTGAAGCTCTGCATCATCTAACTGTCAAGTCAGGAGATACAGGCATCAAATGCATCTGCCAAATAACTAGAAAAATGTATTATTTAAATGCAATGATACAAATATGTCTTTGGTAGACAAGCTGTGGCAACTCCTTTAGGCTAGAGCATGTGCACTGAAACACTCAGCTACTGCCAAGATTCATATACAATAGTTTCTCACCTACACCTTTTGTCATAGAGTGACAATTTTTATAACTGTACTGCCTGGAACATATCCTACCAGCCACAAATAACACAGGTGATTGATGGTAGCTAATAAATTTTAAACTTATACTACAATCTACTCTTTAAGCTATATAACATAGTTCCTCCTGAAAGTGGTACAGGAAGATTAGAAATTTTGATAAAGAATAGACACTGTGCTCTTGATATTCAGGTATCGGTTAGCGTGAAAAGGTTTTAAAAAGAAGTCCCCCTCCCTGTAAAAAGCAGAGTATATGCATATGGCATTACTCAGTTTACACCCTAGTTAAGTGTTGCCCTGCGTTGCATCGCATTTGGTCTTCATGGGGAGCTTGCATTACGTCAAATGCTGCAAAGTCAGTCAGGTGTTTCTGCAAAGAACAGTTCTTGAGATGGATGACGTATAGGACAGAGAGCTAGTTTAAGAAATGCTTTGGTCTACAAGAAATTCGGTGAAGTTGGAAGAAATGTTCAAATTAGGAAATGCAGTACTCGATTAAATAAAAAGGGTCAGGAAGAAAGAATGGGGAAGGGAGAGGAGAAGGGGAAGGGAAGGGAGGAATGACCTAACATTCCATGGTGTCTATCTTCCCAAATTTGAGACATTAACATAGGCAGAATAGATGATACTCATTGATAGTTATAATCTTCAGTTGTGTTGTCTTTATCTTATGTTTTCCCTTTGTATCTCTTCCTACTAGAGCAAATAAATTTTTAACCCTTACTTTGACAGAGTAAATATATCCTTTTATTCTTATATCTTGTCTTTTACTAACGATGATTATGAGTGATATAATAAATGCTGGGCACTTCACATCTTACAAGTGATTAATATGATTTAGAAATAGCAAGTTACTCCTGGAGTATCATGTATCTTATTCAGAGTTACAGTTTGTGGGGCACTATGTGCCCCTGGTGGTGACCATCTCAAATTTGTGAAGACTGTTTATGTTTGATCTTTGGGTATGCGAATGTAAGCATCCTTTCATCTTGTCTCACACTATTTTCTTACACCCTGTATATCATGTATTTTTGCCATGGTTTGACATATTTAATAGGTTGATACTGTGGCCCAAACTTGCCTTATGTGCAACTGTTTTAATGCACATTTAAACATAGGTGCAGGGAACAGGGAAGCTCTAGAGTATGGCAGCGAGGAACATTTGAACCTGTACTACCTCTGCATGCCCTTTTCTGCAGCCTGGTTGGCCTGGGATGGAATGTGTTCTATCACATATGCCATAGTGTCTTGCAGCAAGATCCTGTTGGAAAGATAATTCAACCAGGCTCCTTCCTATGGATGGGGGGAAAGGCAATGCCACATGTGACAAGGCAGTAGAAAACCTGTAGGCAGCTATAGGTCAGCAAGACAGGTATAAAAAAATAGGTCAGAAAGCAGTGCAGTCTTTGATGGATGGAGTTTTCATGGAAAACAAAACAACTGATCTGATCTACAACCTGTACCTACAGTGCTGTATATCTGGTCTACACTGCAAATTGGCAGTATCTAAATTAATGACATTTACATTTCTGGGATAATGGAAATTTTAATACATGTATTTACAAAGTTCTTGGTCCCAGAAAGCAATACTTACAGGAAGCTTGTATTCTTGATACCTGTTGATCAAGTCTTGAATGAAAGGATGCTTCAAAAGGAGTGCAACTGGAATGGGTGTCAGATCTTCAGTGCCTAGTTCTTTGTATATTTTGATGAAATGCTTTAAGAAAAAATAATATGTGGTCAATTTATTAAGTGTTTAAAAAATTCAGGGAAAAGCAAAGATTGCAGCAGGTATTTATTTAACATACAATTCAAGGTACAAAACCTTCTTTGAATCAACCAGCCTACCTTRTCATAGCTGCCTTCCTTCTCCAGATTACTAAATCTGTGATTATCTTCATCTTTCCTTCCTCCAGTATTAAACACTTTGAGTAGAGTTGCCACTGAAATTATTCCTTCACCCGTGTAATTCAAGACTTCTTTTTCATCTTCTATTAAAGTTTTCTCATTTGGCACTATGTTGGTATAAGGAAAAGCCTAAGAAAAAAAAGCATAGGTATAATACTTGGTGATAAATAACCTGTCAGTAGATCATCTGTTTCAGTTAGACATTTATTATGGATCAGTGGATTATACTTCCAAACTTCAGTTCTTACAAAAGAAAAATCATCAGCTCAAACAAAATTATCTACTGAAATATAGGATGAAGGAATAGATTTTGAGAGTCCAGAATAACCATAATGTCAGCTTTAGTAGAAATTTAATAAACAGCTTTTTCCAGGAATGTGGCCAACATTCCACTGAGAAATTAATATTATTCAGAGAAACAAACCATAAAAATACGTAATAGTTACAAATTACAATACTCTACCAAGAACTTAGTGTTTGTATAAGGAGCAAATTCGGTAATTCTGGATGTTCACATGAAAAAAGCAGCATGAATTTTCTAGTCCAAATCAAGGAGTCACCGCAAGAACTTTATTTTGGCTAACAGTTAACATAGGCTCACCAGCTCTCAACAGAAAAAGATGAGAAAGGCTTTATGCAGAAAAATTAGGAGTTTATTATAAACAAGCAATGAGGTATATCTTTGTGGTGATATTACAGATGGCCAAAGAGAAACAAAAAAACCCACTGTAGAGATTTGTGAGCACAAAGATGAGAAAAGACCTTACATAGGTGAACAATGCTTTGACTAGATTAGGCCACTGTGTAGACTAACCACTAACAACAACAGGAAATTGCATCTAATTGAACATACCACTTCTTTCCTCATTCGAGGGGAGAGACTGCTGAGATTCAGTCACACTTGTGCTACATGTCTTACGCCTTAATACATGTCTTTTTCAACAAAGGAGGAACAGAGTCATTGATACAGTCATTTTAACACTCAACAGTGGAGATTACACAAATATCAGCACTTAAGTTTTTCTGTCTCCCACTGTACATTAAGATCTACACAACCAATAACAAAATTATTGAGATTTAAAAGCTAAGCATTTTAAGTGAAAGGGTCTTTGCTATGAAGTTAGTAAAAGTAACAAAAGTCTCTAGAATATGCTTGTCTGGTCTTCTCCTGTTAACATCGTTAAAGCTTCAGATGTATTTCTATAGGTAGCTACCAATGAGAAGTCATTACAATTATCAGCACAGAACAAGAAAAAGAAAAGAGACAACTTAAATTAGGTGCTGCTATGTAAGTTCCTACTTATAAGCTGGCTATCTAAGGTGTATTACAAAACTTATTTGAGATGACCTGGATTGCTCTTTATATTCCACTGATGAATATTTCCCTGATAATATTTACTAGATTTCCAGTACCTGTAGTGGGGAACTGGGATATTTAGATCACACCTAAACAGCCACAGGTAGACGAAGGTTTAGGTTCTTAATTTGGTGCTGAAAACCACTTTGGATTTCTTCAGGGATCTATGACTTTCTATTTGATGGAGCTTGACTCAAAGATGACACAATACCAACTCATCATTTACTTTTTGCCCCCTTGTGGTTGTTGAATATCCTGCATGAAATGCTGGCCCTACTGAAGCCAATGGTGAAAACTCATTCACTTCAGTGGAACAGGATTTTATTTGTTCTGCTTTTTCTATATTCAACATTATAATTAAAGTGTACACATATGGAACACAAGGCGTAAGAAGAAAGAAAAGATTAAAATTATGTTCTATCAACCCTGCAATTCTGAGCACCAACCTGTAAGAGAAGACAACAAAGTCAATGAGAATCCACACATGTAAGGTGTTCATATAGCATCTAATTCTTGGATATTTCTAGGTTTCTAAGGGACTCTCCAGGATGAATTAGGCACACAAACTGTCTGTATAATACATTGTGAGACATACATCAGACATAGCACGGATTCACAAAGCCAATACATTGAGTCGGAAGCTACGCATGAGGAAATTCTCAGGTTGGATGGGGTATAACTCTTGCTCCTCAGAGACAAGTTGTTAATTCTAAATTGAAGGGAAATGATTCCCTTCACCTGTGGCTCATAGCCTTAAGAAGTCGTTGACACATAGGTGAAAATGCCAGCGCAGTTACTTACAAATTGTCCCAACCAAACAGATCAAACCAAGCAGAAAACAGTAAGGAGAACAGGTTGTGTTGTTTTATATCCAATGATGTAAGAGTTAGAACTTTCCACTGAAATATAGGAAACTAAGTTCAGATCTACTGTATCTAACTGTGACCATTCTGTGCTCTCCTTCTTTCTATGAAATGTGGAAAGGAAATTGTCTTATTCAATCTCTCCCATGGACAAAAGCTCTGCTGTGCCAAATAAATGCAGACACAGGGGAGTACAATAATATATTTTGTCATTTGAAGTGATAAATGTAATTATGAATATGTATAGGATTACACTGTGTGGTAAAATAATGCCCATTCTATACTGTTCCTGGAGAGCACAACTGTATTATATGTGTTAGGCAAATGCTAGAGTCACTGTGGTTGTGACAGCATAGTGAAACATTTTATTATCTAGAAGAGCAAGCTCTTTCCAAGGTGTGTACAGATACGTATTTTATGTCTCAAAAAATGGCTTATACTTCAATAAGTAACTGATGCATGCAGCGTACTAATGGCAGTTTTGAGACTTTAAAAATAACAACATACTCCAGAAATACTAACAATGCTCAAAAGGCCAGCTTCATCTGATGTGGCAATACATTCATCATAGCTCTAAAAATAATTTAAAAAATTATTTGATATTAAACTAATTATTAATTATTAATCCTTCCGATTTACAAGTAAACCGAAACACTTGAAAATAACAACAAAGGTGTATTACGTCTAAATACCCCAAAGAAACATAATAGAAAAGAAAGTAAGACCAGCAATAATATCAGGTTTTATATCTTTAGATAACAATACTGTAAGCTACACTATAGTCTAATTCCTGGGGATTGATAGCTGGACTTAGTTGTCTAAGATTAGGTCAAAGAATGTCCTCTGTTCATCTGTACAAGGAGTAGTAAATATCTTAAACTTACATTACTTTTTGGCAAGCAAATTATCAGACTTTTGGAAGAATACTTCTGAGTATTATTACCAAAGTCAGTGGAGCTATTTGCAGTGTTCCCATGAAGTCAGTGGGACTACTTGTAAGGGCTGGAGCTACCCAGTATAAGAAAATATACAGAAATCTAGCTAATTTATAATTTGCAAGCACCACTACTATTCTCTAATATTTTATTGTAATATTTTACCGCACATGGAAGAGAAGCTGCTTCTTTTCTATGAAGATATGTTCCAGTAGCAATGCTAAGTGCTCTGTAAACACCTTCAACTGGATCAGAGTGGGAGGCAAAATAAAGTAGCATCTCAGTATAGTTGAGCAGAGCAGGATCTTTTCTGGTATCAGCAAATAAACTGAAGAAAAACTATAAAAGGACAAAAAAATGTATATTAATTTCTACAAGTGGAATTTAATCAAATACAAATGAAAGACAATAAAGAAAAGGATGAAATAAAGTAATAACTGCTGATAAGTGATATTATCTTCAAAATCTATTGAGGCTGTGTAAATCAAGATAAATCAAAAGTGTGTCTGAGTCGTTCAAGGAAACAGAAATTGTAGTATTGGCCTTTGAATGAGACCTCTCAGGCTAGAATAATGAGTGGTCTTTTCAAAATACCTGTTTTTAAAGTTACCTTTATGAGACATCTTAGCCTATCTAAAGGCAAAAGTTCTGCGCAACTTTTTGTTATGCTTAGATCTTCACTTCCGTTAAACCATAAGCCAACCTGATTTAAAAAAAAAAAAAAGTAATTTATTTTCACACATTAAAATAAAGTGGTCTTTATGCTCTATAATTTTTCAACAGTCAGATTACTAAGACCTTAAATCCTGGACTTAATCAAGCTGAATTTGTTATTAATATACAATGACATCAGAATGATTAAGTATCTGTTTGTACTTTGTAACAGATACTTTGGGAATTACTGAAAATGGAGTAGGATAGAAGTGACTCTGTGCTCTTGCAAAAAGTGAAAATTAACTAGGTAGTTGTAAACCTACACGGCCCAAGAAGCAGAATATGATGCAGAATTTCTACGTGTGTTCCGGTTTCTTCCTTTTAGGGTATCGTTTGCCACCCCCTAGCTTTTGTCCTAACTGTACTTTTGGAAGAAACTGTCCACACACTTCTGTATAATGAAGGACAGAGGCATGGCTCTTCCCACGCTTGCCTGCTCCCAACAACAAGACTAAGTGTCCTGTAATGCCTACAGAGCTCTACCTACAACTGTAAATTAAAAGGGCCCAGAACCAATTCTCCAATACTAGAACCAACACACAGGAAATATCAGCTAGATCTAACCTTCTAAAACAGGATGGCCATGAACAGACAGCCTACAGAAAAACTCACTTGCTTGGAAGTGGCCCATGTTAAACCATGCCAGGTTGTGCAAACAATGTCACAGTATGGACAATTGAGTACTACTACCTGGGGATGTTCCCTAGCACTGTGTAGTTTACTAGCACAGGTGCAGACAGAGAGGCCAGCTGGGGCACCTCAAATTCCCAGTGGAAGGTTCTTCCTGTTATTCTCAATGAACGTTGCTTGTCATTGTTTCTTGTTAAGACAGTAAAATAAAAGACAGTTTCATGACATTTTAAATGTATGTAAGTCTCAGTATTAAACAGAGAACAAAGTTTGTTTCCATTTTTATTGAAAGATTTTAATATATTCGATTAATAGACTAATATGGAAGGTTTCAAATAGTTGGAAATCTTCATGAATCTCAGATGTTAGAGATGCAATAGTCTTGCATTGTAGGCATTAAGTTAAAATACTGTAACAAAGTTATACATTTCATTAGCAGCATCCTGTTCCAGTTGAACTACCTGTTTCAGGTGAACTACTACATTCTTGATTATGTAAAATATTGCATTATTATTATGTGTTTTCTTTACAAAGAAAGAAAATGAAATAGGACAAAACAGAAATTTCCAAGAGATTTTCAGAAAGGAAAAGAAATTAGTAAAGCTAGTTCTCTGCTTTTTCCCCATGTGAGTTAGCTGAAAAAACTGAGCAAATTAATAACAAGAAAATAGAAATCATGTTGTCTTTGAGATCTTTATTAGAAATATATCAGGTGGTTTGCTGTAGATGATATAATACCAATGATAACAATTGAAGAACAATTATTTTACTAACTCTCTGCTATTGTTGTTTTCTTAATTTTATGGACTGCACTGACTCATTAATTCTCTAGTGCAGCATGTTCCACAGAACACGAATCATTATTTTTTCAAGAAAGAAATGAAACAAGTATTGACCTCATAAAATTTGCCATAAACTGCTCCAAAAGGATGCAACAAACATTGCAATAAAAACAATCCAGATGTTCCTCATCAATTAATTTGAAATTAGAGGACTAAATTTTACTTAAATCTGAGAAATGCTGTTCCTGTTCTTCTCGTAAATGTATATGCAAAAATTCCAAACCACGGTACTGTCAGTAACATGAATTGTAGGACCTCTCATATACAGTAGATATACAGGGTTTTCATGAGGTTTTTAAGTGAAGAAAGTTTTGGTTATGTTTTCAAACATGAAATAGGGGTGACAGACAGACTTTTATTTGCACTATGAATTGGTTGCAGAGCAAAATCTTCAGAGCAATGGAGACTGCTGAACTCAGTTGCTTTGGATAGTCTCTGGGGGTTCCCATAATGTTCTGTTGAGCACCTAAGTTATGTGCCTACCTATATAGTTCTCTTCTGAAAAAGGAGCTTCAGCTGTGGAGTTACCTATGTGTTTATGAACTTTCTAGTCCTTTTTGGTCTTTAAGCAACTATATGAGACTGTAGGTTCAGAGTCATCTCTCACGAAGTTTGGAAGAACTAACAGGGGGTAGGTCTATATACAAATGAGTATGCAACATTGCATATTATCATAGAATCATAAAATAGTTTGGATTGGAAGGGACTTTTAAAGTTCATCTAGTCCAACCACTCTGCTGTGGGCAGGGCATCTTCAACTAGATCAGGTTGCTCAGAGCCCCGTCCAACCTGGCCTTGAATGTTTCCAGGGATGGGGCATCTACCACCTCTCTGGGCAACCTGTGCCAGTGTTTCACCATCCTCATAAAAAAWTTTTTTTTCCTTGTATCTAATCTAAATCTACCCTCTTTTTGTTTAAAACCATTCCCCCTTGTCCTGTCACAACTGGCCCTACTAAAAAGTCTGCCCCCATCTTTCTTATAAGCCCCCTTCAAGTATGGATAGGCTGCAATAAGGTCTCCCTGAAACCTTCTCTTCTCCAGGCTGAATAACCCCAACTCTCTCAGCCTTTCTTCACAGGAGAGGCGTTCCGTCTCCCTGATCATTTTCGTGGCCCTCCTCTGGACCCGCTCCAACAGGTCCATGTCTTTCTTGTGCTGAGGGCTCCAGAGCTGGACACAGTACTGCAGGTGGGGTCTCACCAGAGCAGCGCAGAGGGGCAGAATCCCCTCCCTTGACCTGCTGGCCATGCTTTTTTTGATGCAGCCCAGGATACGGTTAAGATCATAACCCTGAAAGCGTGCTCATGTCTCTACCTCCTCTTGTTTATTCCCCATGCTACGTGTGTTTGCATAGAGGCATTTAAGTTGGGCCCCCGATGAAGCTGTCATACTGACTGGAGTTCCTTTGTGCTGCTCTTCAGGTGCTCTCCTGCTGACCTGTGATCCTTCTCCAGGCTCTGGGCATCTGTTTCTGGCACTGGCATCAAACTGGTAGGAGTGGAATGGATTGAGCTCCCCTCCCCCAAAAACTTTAGTTTAAAGCCATTTAAAGTTAATGATATTTACTATCATTGATTGAATGTGAGCCAACTCCAATCCTGAAGTGAGTAAATGAACTGCTCCATTAATATTATATTTGAACTAGGATCCTGAGTTAAAAATGTACATTCACAGTCTGCATGTCTTGTAACTGTTAGCTTATTTTTAAACTCTCGCATTACAGTAAAAATTACCATATCAGTAGACACATGCAGATAGACCTGCACATTTTGTGGGTTTTCTGGCTTTACAGAATTTGTTTCTTTGCAAGTCTGGGGTGAGTAGGGGTTGGCAGGCACTCCTGGAAGTTTTAAATTAATCAAAGTAGTTCTGAAACTGACAGGCTTCTGGAATAACATAGCCTCTATTTATTTTTTGAAGAAAACTAATACTAGGTGATTGGAAAACAAACTGCAATAAAGGTTCTATGGAAGTTATTTAAAACAGTTTGAAAATCATTTTAGTATCACCAAACAAATACAAACTGACAGAACTGTAGAACTTTTGTATATACGTGCACACATATATCTACATATATATATATGCAGGTATACATATATATGATATATATGGCTAGTACACATTAAAAGAGTGAATGAGCAGTCATCCTAAGTATGATTAAGAATCCACAGTAAAAGTAAGTGAAAATTTAATGAGCAGAATTTTGCTAAAAGAAGAAAAATGTATTCTTAACTCTTTCATGAAACTTGCTTCCTGAAAAACCTTGCTGAACTATGCGATGGTTCAAGTAGAAGTTGTCTTTAGAGAAAATAATAGACCAAAGAATTTGATAATTTTCCATGTATTTAAGGTCTGAAAAACAATCTTCATTTGCAAAAATTTGTTATTGGAAAAATTCTAGAAATATATAATTAAAGTAGAGCTGGTGAGCCCAAACTAAAATACTTATTTCTGTTTGGAGCAAATTTTTTGTCTTACAGATACAGTGTCAAACAAGTTAATAGTAGTCGAAAGGCTCACAGAGTAGTTTCTTTAGAACAGGAAGGATTTTAACTTGAAATTAATTTATGAGGAAAGTAGGAAATGGAAGTAAAAAGTAAGCTTAATTAGCTTGATTTGTGGAACTATGGATAAGACAGATATTAGGCCTTCAGTTTCCTGAAGACAATTTTCACCAGAAAGCACCCTCAAACAACAAAACATTTAATTCAGACTGAATTTCTGAGTGTGAATAAACCCAACAATACATCATTCAATTCAGAGAGTTTAACAAAATAATATTACTCAAAAGAGAAAAGAATTATAACCTGCATATAGTATTCCTGTGTAACAAAGCCTGATCCAGCTACMTCAACAGACTTGAAGTTATGTAGCGTTTTGAGAAGTTGTGTCACAGACGGCACTGGCCAAGGCTGTGCTGCTGCTAGCAAGAATCTGCGCCAGTCAGTAAGTTCTGAGTTCACTGTGAATGCAGATGCCAGATTTTGTAACTATAAAAACAAGATAATAAATATTGTCAAATATGCATGCATAAACATACACTTTCTACATACTGTGTATCCTTAGGTCTTTTTCCTGGTTAGGATGGACAAGGTTCTGCAGTGAGATTTCAGAGGTGTATAAAGGACACGTATCACTAAACAAAACAGGCCACAGACCACTATCTGTCACTGAGACCAGTTGGCATGTGCAGTTGATATCCCTGTAAAGAAATACTCTGACTCCCTAAATAGGGGTCTATATCTCAACTGCCTACAAGATAATGGCCCTTAGTACATGCTAACCCCTGACCCATGCTCCATTTGGGAGAGTGCTAAGTGMACAGACAATTTAGCAGCATGAGTACAAATCTGGTAAATGCTTGGGCCTATTTTGCTTATTCTTACAGGTGTCCACCACGTGGCTTTTCTCTGCTCCAGCGTTATTTCAGTTAGAAAAATCAGTAGTAGAAAAGCTGCTTTGCAGCTTGCCGCATGTGTCTTTTTACCACTGAAGATGTTGTATGTGGATAGCAGAGCGGGGTACAGAACGCAAATAGGAGAACACATGTAAAATCTCCTGATGAAGCATTGTGAAGGCTTGTATCTGATAGAGGGAACAAAATTGGCACAGTTCATTCCTGCACTACTGATGTGGTGAGACCCTACTATGGACCTCTACACTATCTTCTGCCCCACTCCCAGATCTCCTTGTCAAGGGAAGTGCCTGGTTTGCTCCAGACTGGAGTTCAAGAAGGAAGCAATGTGTTTACTGGAATAATGGTCAGGGGCAACACAGAGCAAGACAGTTTGGCAATGTTGTAGATGTCATCTGCCCTAACATTGGCAGGTACAGTACAGCTTACTACAATTTGAAAACTTATTTGACATTCTGTTTAATCACACAATGATAAAATGGTGAGTTCAGTTCAGAATAGCTTGTGCAGAATAAACATACACCTTAGCTTATGCTTCATGCGTTTCCTTTTGTATGTAAGTTCTTGCTTTCACTATAAATTTAAAAGTCTCATTTTAAAATGGTGCTTTTAAGGAAAGCAAATTCTGTTATTAAAATAAAAATAGTACTTATAAGCACTAAAAGTTCTCAAAGAATAAAGGACATGGGATACATGCACATGTGGTCTATTAATAAATAATGTTTGACTCATAGTTTTCCCCATATAATTAATTTCCTGTGCTAAGATTAGATGATGATGATGATGATGACAGCTGTACCTAGTTTTCACTGAACCCAGTGGAAATCCATCACTCAGAAACTTTAAAATGGTTTACTCATGCAGTTCATCTGTGTGAAGAATATTTGAATAAAGCTGTTTCCCTCATGTAAAATCCAAGTAAAATCTTAATGTGAATCAGTGGCTTACTGTCAGAAATATTATCAAAATATGCTAAAACAACTAAACCTTTTCATCCCATAGGCTTACCAGCAACATCTGAAAGTAAAGTTAATCAGAGAATTCAGTGCTGGAAGATTTGGAAAGACTAAATTATAATTTTTCATGTTCCTAAACTTGAAAATCTTGGATAAATAAGTTTAAGGTCATACAGCTCCAGATTTTATTCTCCTGTCTTGGAATGAAGAACATAATTATTTTAACTCCTGGAAATTAATTTTCAATGGTGTCTAAGGAACTGATATAATTTGAAAATCATAAATAAATATCATGCTGACAAAAGCATTTTATTTCTGGCACAGTGGCCAGTATCTTTCTCTAGTGAAACAGAAGAATTTTAAGGAAAAACTGATAATGCCCTATAATATTTATACGCTTAACTTTATCATAGTAAGGACAATGCTGCATCTTCTACACAAACCAATACTTCAGTTGAAATGAAAATAGGGGTTAACTTACATCTGGAAGTGTTAAGTTCATCCATGCATCAGGAAGGCAATTTGTTCCAAGATTCAAATTAATCAAGTCAATAAAAATGTCAATAAATGCTTTCTTTTGTATAAAACCTAATAAAAGAAAGTCAATATATATAAAAAAATTATATTTAAAATTTTAAATAGACTTCTTTTGTTAAAGGAAATCTATTTTTTTATTTTAATGGCCAAATGGGAAAATTTTTTATTTTGCTATTATGTACCATTGATAGTGGTAATATCTTTCAAGCCAAATATAAAATTTTCTCATTTAAAATAAATCATGTGTGGCCTGTCTAATAGCAAAATGTCAAATATTACAATACACTGCAATTCTTTTGATACTTGTCCTGATCTGCATTGTGATCACTAAGCCATCCTCACACAGTCTACACTGACAGTTAATCAGCAGTTCACAAATACCAATCACACACACGTTCTGTGTATTGAATACCTACCAACCTTTTCTTTCACTGTGCTCTATTTTAATCAATCATAAAACTATCTCTACTCTTGAAAGCAAGTTTGTGTTAGAGAATAGGATGGAAAACACAGACCGTTGTCTGTTAAACTTTGAAACAAAATTGAATTGCTTAAAAACCTTTTCAGAATTGGTTTGTGGGAGTTATAAATAGCTCAGTCAATTTTATTTTAAAGAAATCATAAGATAAAAATAAATAAGTGCAACAAAACCTATTTGTTGTTTAAAATAGGCATGGATTTGCTTATAAGCAAATAGAAACTTCAAACTTCATGCACAATATTAAAACACAAAATTATGGATACCAAAATTCAACAGACTGATATGAGTCTTTTCTTTCAGAAATGGACTTTGCTGGCCCAGTGAGGATTCACTGCGAAACCTCTGCAGTAATGACAAAAAATGTAAAATAAGTTTCAAATTATCAAAATTTTGAGAGACAAGGTTGATTTGGTCAGGTTATGATCACTTCCATAGCATCAAAACAGTAAGTTTTCAGATTACCTTTAAAAGCAAACACAAACAGTGAAATACCAGATGGACTTACTTAATTTTTTTCCTTCTTACAGCCAAATTTCTTGTCCTTTTGAAAAGGCACAGCTGTGCACATTCCATGGCTAACAAATTTTTTTTTTAAAGTGGAACAGTGAAGTGAAATTTGTTAAGTTTATGAAGAAAGATTTAAGTAGTAGGAATACTAAGAATGCGTTTGAATATTAATTTCATAATTCAAAATCAAGTTGCCAATTTGAATTAAGAGTCTACAATCTCTGTAGACCTGTTTGTCTCCAATCAGCAAAACCAGGAGTAATGCCCTCAGCATGTCTTAATACAGCAGAGAAATCCWATAGATATATATGCTCGGAGAGAAGAGGAAAAAAAATAGATTTGGGAAGCTTGAAGTCTTTTGRGACAGGAAGAAGGAAGGTAGAAACACATGGACTTGCATTACATCCTATCACAAATTTCAGCATAAAAGCAAAAGCTGGGAAAAAATACTGGCAGACTGATAACAGTGCTCTGATGTCACTTCTTGAAGGTTTTTGAGTTATCTACTTTGAGAAATAACATCTTTTAAAAATCACATGGGTTAGGCTGTTTACTGAAGCACCTTGGATTGCTGATTTAACAGTTTTAAGGTACCCAGAAACTTGTATTTTGACGAGAACTTCAAGCCACAAGAATCAGATTATTTCCATATGGCACGATAAAGCCTACATCACAGAAGTATCATTACTGGGAGACTTCATAGAAGATTCAGTAAACCAGGTAACTCTTTAGTGGTTCATGGGGGAATAGGCTATGGTCCACCAAGGAGCCAGTGAAAACTTTATCTTAAAATAACAGGAAAAATTTTTACATCTTATTTGCAGTCTCTAATTGTCTAGTACTTTACCATTAAAAGCCCAGCTATCATGATTTTTATTTCATGTTTTACTAAACATTTCCCTTTCCACATCTGATTCCTAGTACTCTGGCAATCTAACTTCTTTCTCTTACATTATCTTATGGTTTAAACTGTTCAATTCCTACTATGATTTCCCTATAAGACAATAAAAAATGCTGTTCCTGGATTTCCTATGAGTTTCTGTCTTCCTAAAACAAAATTGAATTTTGTTTTTCTGCACAAAATTCTAAAAGGATACTACTATCCTCATGTCACTTTTTGTGAGGCTACATGACTTCAGAAACGTACCTAAAAASTATTTGAGGGGCAAGGAAATTAAAGAACTTGAACCAAGAGATAATGTCCRAAATGGGATTAAAGGATTGGAGTCTAAAACATCAATTACAATTCATAGAACTTTGGATTGTAGAACATGCTAGAACATAGGTTTCAGCTAAATTTGACACTAGTTGATGTAAGCCTAAGGCAAACATGAATTACTGTAAGATAGTTAAGCACTGTCAGGTGATCTGCAGTGTCTACTCATTTTTCTTCCTCTGTGGTAAATGTGAAGAAACAACCCTCTCCTTAATTCAGAGCTAAGCTACTTTCTACCTACTAATTATAGAAATGCTGATGTGCTGTAGGGTAATTTCTTTTACTTTACTACCTCCTCCCGAAACATTTGATGCGGGACAATTCCAAAGTGTCTTCAAAAACTTATAATAATTCAAAAACTTCAAATGGAGTGTGACCTTATTCCTCCTCATGACACACCTAGGAGGAATGAGGGAGTCTCAGAGAGGGAGAGGCAATCCCTCATAAGCATATAAAAAAGGTRTCAAATACTTTTCCTCAACGTATTTTAAGATATTTTTTCCAAATTTAATGTATTTGTTTTTATATCATAAAGCATGGAACTGTTTTTGAATATTATATTACAAAGGTGATTCATCAATTTAATTCAGGGATTGCCAATGCTTTATAATCATGGAGAGATGCTATGAGTGGGCAGCTACACAGATGGTGCTGAGAAAAGAATACTGGTGTCTGCAAACGGTACTCTGCAAGCGGTAAAAGGAAATAATGTCGTCTGGGAAAGAATGAGAAAACAATTCCCAGAATCAGCTTTGTCCACCTAACAAGACTGGTTTCAAAACAGGTATGCTTTTTACAAAATATTTTTGTTAAGTCCAAAAAAAAAAAGAAACCAAACTCAACAGGTTTTTGTGGAATGATGTAGGAGACTGAGTAGAAAATGAACTTACTAAATGCATAGAAACACTTTTAATTAGAAGGGGTAGCAAGCATTTTGGAAAAACAATCAGAATTAAAAAAGATTTTGAAAAACTGTAGAGATAGTAAGTAAATTTCACTGAAAACAGATCAAACTACTCTGAGGAAACAGACTGCACAAGTTAATACACTTACTACATTGCAGATAAAACCAATCAGGAAAGCACATTGGAGAACAGGATTAGAATTCAAAGCACATTTCATGATAGATTTCAAGCATTTCATGATAGACTTCAAGCACATTGGAGTACAGGATTAGAATTCAAAGTGAATTTTACAAATTGGAGATATAGTCTACGATAAAAAGGACACTATCCAATAAGAACAAATGTCAAGTGACACACTGGGCTGAAATAATGAACTGCATAAATGTCACAATGGGAATCTTATAAAGTAAAATTTCTGSAGAAAAGGCTCTAGGGATTATGGCAGATTACAATATCACCAGAAAGTAGATGGGAAGACATGGAAATAATCCTTGCATTCTTTTCAGCTGTTAAGGCTTCTGCTGGCATACAATTTTGGAATTTGCAGATCTAGAAGTATGTATGGAAACTAAAAAGTGCCCAGAAGAAAGCAGCAATCATCATCACAGGCTTGGAAAACATGTCCTCAGAGGCAAGGCTGAAGGAATTCTGCTAGTTTCATCCAAGAAAGGAAGATTATGAGAAAATATAGCAGTAGTTTTCCAGTTAAAACCAAGTGTTACAAAGAGGATAGCGATAACTCCCTCTCCATAGCTGCAGTTAGGAAGAATGACAGGAACTAAAATTTATTTGCAGCAAAAATATTTCAGATAGTAGTAAAAAACCATATAATCAGAAGGACATCAAAGCACTAAGGAAAACAAACCACACATTCTACAGTGGACTATTTTAAAAGCTTATCAAAAGAGAATGAGGGGCAAATACTGGATACAGATTGTCTGACTATACTTGATCCCATTTTAGACAAGGATGGCTTATTGATATCCCTTTCTGATTACTTGTTATGATACTAAGATTTTGCTAGCATTTTTCGAAGGGCAATGTATCCATTATTTTCAATCCTAATACTAAAAATGTGATGCTGCACCGTGCATCATGGAAGTGACTTTAGTGTTATAGATTCTAAATACACTTTTATTCGTTACTTTCTTTTTGTATTCTGCTGTCGGACATTCTGGGAACACATTTTCAAACTTTTTCTAATCTCATTACAGTTAAAATCTTCCCATTTGAAAACTTTTAGGGGAAAAACTTTGTATGATGTGACTTAAGAGAAAATCCTTAGAATTAGCAATGCCACATATCTAATAAAATACCCTGTATAATATATATCCTGTTGCTTATTAGGTAAAGGATAACTAAACATTTTTGTTATACGAGAAATTACAAATGAAGATATTTCAGTGATGGATCTTTTATGATCAACCATATAAGGCACAGTACTGATTTCTTTTTCTGATCCCTACAGATTAACTCTACTTGGGTGGACCAACATCCCCTAATGAGGCATGCATTCAAAACCTATTCTATTTCTGACATACTATTTAGACCTAGAAGTAGCATGACTATATATGCAGGACACACAAAAAAAAAGACTATATATATATGTGTGTGTGTATATAATATATATTCTGCAATTACGAGACATGTTTTATGTTGAAAGTGGAGTTGATATTGATTTAGAAAAGGGTTGATTTAAAGGTGAATGACCTCACATTCATTTCTCCCAAATTATTTCTAGTTCATCTTCATCACTGTTGGAAGAACTAAGAAGGGTCATTTAGCCATGTTTTGATACAAATCATTGCTTTTTCCTTGATGATAGAAATATATTCTGCTGGTATGCTTTACCTTGATTGGAAATTATCAAGTAGAAAGTTGCATTTAGAACATGTAGAATTATGAAATCAGATACTTCTCTGAACAATTCTTGTTCTCAGGTCCTAGATTAAAAATCAAGATACAGCATTCTTATTGCAACTCTCATAAATATTTTTACAGGGAAAAAAAGTGGTTTAGTCTGTGAAGCATATTAGTCATATCCTGGCTGTAAGAGTATTTGCTATGGGAAGACCGATTTGTGCAATTAATAATCAGCAATGGAAAACAGATCTGTAGGAAAGTCTTCTGAAGGACAAGTCTGACAAAAATCTGTGAAAGGTCATGTTAAACCTTATCCACAAAAGAATAAAAAGTAGCAACACATGCAGATGGAGAGAAGGTATGACCTTCTCAAGCATTGGAACAGGCTGCCCAGGGAAGTGGTGGAGTCACCATCCCTGGAGGTATTTAAAAGACGTGTAGATGTGGCACTTCGGGACATGGTTTAGTGGGCATGGTAGTGTTGGGTCGACAGTTGGACTTGATGATCTTAGAGGTCCTTTCCGACCTTAATGATTCTATGATTCTATGACCCCAAATTCATAGGCTACAGAGGTCAAGCAATCATTTGACAGAAATAATGCACTGATTTTCCACACATTTATCAAAAGAAAATCAGGATTTTCAGAATCAGTGAAGCTTCTTGAACTATTAAAGACTGATAGTAAGATGACAGTTAACTCCAGTGGTTATAATGTATTATGACTCAGCTAAATGCAGTAAACCATCAGATAGAAGTTATAAGTCATCCCTCTGTCCACATGTCGTCAAGGTAACAATGTACTCCATTATTTTTGTTCGTTGTCTTCAGATTTATAGAAGTCAGGTATAGAAGGGAAAATGTAAACATCTACTGACGATTCAGCAGTGAACATAAAGAAAGGCCATATTTTAACATTATAATACATTATGAAAAAAATACAGATTTTACACTCATTAACCTGCAAGGCATTCTGTAAAGTGTCCATGTATGTTACAAGAAGATTCTGAAATAAAAACTAACAATTTTCATCTAGTCACTTCCACAGAGACTCTCCAAATCAAACTCAGAGGAGTAATCTGGTCTTTCATTTGTCATCATATCACCTCCCTGTAGTCTTCTATTTCTCTGCCACGTAGCATTCCACAAATGAATAGCTTTCTGGGGGTCAAATTTTTTGATATCTGGAGAGTTCATCTGAATTATCATAAGATCCGTCACACTTTGAGACCGTAGTTTAGAGTGCAAATGCATCATGGTGAGTTTCATTTGGCTGAAGCCTCGCTCTGTTTCAGCTGAGCTTGCCGGAAGAGTTAGGATCAAATCTACCAATGTCAGGATGTTGGGATACTTCTTTGAATAATCTGAATTCACTGAATCCCATGTCAAGGTCTGGATGTTCTGAAATCTAAAAAGCATGGTAAGAAGTATAATTATAACTATCACTAAATGTATTTCCAAATCCTTTACAGTATATCAATACACAGACACAAATGCAGTTTTCTTATTACCTGTTATACAGCTCTAATTTCAACATGCTCCATTCAGTTTCTACTTCACCTATTTTCACACTAGCAGCTTCTAGTATGACTTCATAATGTTTAGTCAAGACAGACACTTCCTTTTCACCAAATTCTATAACAGAGGCAAAACAAAAATATTTTTATGCTTTTAAAAAATTTATAAGGTGCACTTCAAATAGCCACTATCACAGTTCTATACCTTGTTTCATTTTGTCAGGCCATAGTTTAAAACTTCCAATAGTAGTTGCTCTCAAAACATCTTGACTTGCATCGCAAAAACAATCACGTAGCCTCTTCACCAAACTACTTAGTACTTTGGTTCGTACTGCTGAAATTTTTCCATTTCCAACAAGCTGGTAACCATGAAAGTGCTGAATGGTCTCCATCAGGCGTTCCTTTGGACCAGCTCTGAAAGATACAGAATACAAAACAATCTATAATACTCTTTCTAAGAGATCATGGTTCAGTTGTTAGAAATGCCAGACCTTGTTTGATACATCTGGAGTGTTTCCAGCGTTGACTGCATGGTTGCAAATATGTCTGCAATGGAAGAGTTGTGATCCAGTGTAACACGTGACAGAATGTTGAGGACATTGATGACATCCAACAAGAAGTGAGAAAACTTGACTATCTCCATTCTCAGAAGGAGGCGTAAAAGGCCTTTGACTTTCTGCCGGTTTGAGGCTCTCGAATCTCTTTCAATCTGGAAATCAATATAGAAAAAGAAAGCATCAGGTATGTGGACCAAAATTAGCCATAGCAATTAATTTTTCCTGAAGTTACATGCAAATTTTAAATCATTTACCTTACTCAGATGTAGAACAATTGCAGGATAACCTTTAAGGAGAATTTGTAGAGCTGTTTGTAGACGAGGAAGCCACTGGGAGCCTCCAATGCGAGAAGGAATAGCTGGGCGTAACTTAATGGCTTCATATGTGGCTTTGAGATTATTCTTATTTAGAGGCGAGTTATGATAAAAATAATACATATTTCTCAATACATTGCTTAAGATGTTGTACAGCTGAATATTTTTCAGCGCTCCTTTGTAAGCCAGCTTTAGGCGGTGAGCAAAACAATGCACTGACTGTACACAAGGCTGAATTTCCCTCAGAAGTTTAGCTACCCCACTGTTTTCTCCTACCATGACATCTGTCCCATCGCTTCCAAAACCAACTAATTTTCTTGACCAGTCTTGGCTTGCCAGCCTGAGTTGAAGATTTATTTGTAATGTTTCTTCAATTGCATTTTTTATAGTTGAAGCATCAGTTTTGTGAACAGGTTGAACCCCAACAATCTGGCAATGGACTTTTCCTTCATTTGCAAAGCGTACGTAGACAACTGCAGCTGCTTTAAGTATACTGTCTGTGACTCCATCACTAATAACAGAAAAGAATTTACATTTCTCCAGTTTCTCTTTCAAAGCTCTTCTTTCTACTTCAGCAATAAAATGTATAAACATTCTTGCCGACTTGTCATTTCTAAATACAGAACCAATATCCACTCCTTTCATATCATCTAGTTTGCACATCCAGTCAAGGTCTGTAAAGGGACGACCAGATTTAGCAATAGCATGGCATGTTCTAAAAATATTTTCTACTCTGCCTAATGTTATGGAGTTCATGCTCTTCAACATTTGCTCAGCAGAAGCTGTATCTGGTGAAGCAGTACTGGCAGCTTCCATGCAGGTAGCCCAGGCATGAGCTTCACTACTCTGGTGTGTATTTATAAATTCAAGTTTGAAGTCATCAGTGCCAGAACAAAAGTTATTAATATTTTCCCCCAAATCCACATTATGCTTACGACATGGTGCACAAAACATTATTCCCCTTTCATCGTCATATTTTAACCAGGAGTATTTTGTTAGCCATATTTTTGGAAACTGGCGATTCCTCTTTGTTCTCTGATGTTCCAAAACTTTCTTCTCTTTCCCTCTGTCACCAACTTCTCTCTTGCTAGAAGAATTACTCTTGCTTTTAAATTGCTTCAGTGCTCTTATGGCTATAATTTAAAAAGAAACAACTAAATATAAATTAGTTTTTATTTCATGAATTATCAACTGTATTTTTTATTTTTTCATCCACATTTATTTTGTTAATTTGGGACTAGCCTGTGACTTGAAATAAACAGCCATAAAAGAGAACAAGGAAAACTGAGATCTACTCTCAAATCAGTTGGAGGCTACCCAGGACCCTTGTAAGAAATGGTCAGTTTTGAATCCAGTTTCCTTTTGACTACCAGCATGTTCAACCAGTAAAGTGCAGCAGCATCAATATCACTTTTGAAACAGAGAAAACCAAATAGAGTTAGGGAGTGGAATTCAGAATGGTCTTTCAGGCAAAATGTCTCCAGAAGATGTGACTACTGAAGTCACAAACCTATTACAATGTCCATTACACCTAACATTAACAGAAAAGTTAACTTGGAGCAAGTCCGTAAATACATAATCAAATACCTGTCACAAATGCATAAGATGTTCTACGGCATATGTAGGTGACATCTTCTTAAAATATATTTATCTGCAGAATGATTTTTTTACTGCTTTAAGAAAGAGGAWCGGCATAAGCTTCAAATTTTGTTCTCAAAATGGAAATATTCTTAAAGCATTGAGATTGTTCTCGATATTATTTTCCCAAATTGTTCTCAAGATGGTCATTCTTATATTTTGCAACAGCAAATGCCATAAGCTGACATTTTTGAAAATTCTGTCTCTAGAGCTCATGAATCTCCTACTTCTGGCAAGTAATTTAATGATTCTTTTAGTACACTGTTGCCATAAGGTCATGACTGTGAAAAGAAAGCAGTCAAATAATGAAGACAAATTCCATGCAGAACTGAGGCAATAAAACTAGAAATCTATTAATTGGGAAATAGGAGAAGTAAAACACTGAGGAAATAACCTAAGAACAATCTGACTCCCCACCCTCCTTATTATGATATGTACGTCAAGAGACAAAATTAATGGTTACATGAAGCTAATCATAGAAAGAAATGCCATTTCTGATGCTTTAAAAGGTCTTAAGAAAGAGTCCTTGTACCCCACTCTATTTTACAAAAAGGGGCAAATTTTCATATATGCATTATACAATTTGTGAGAACTGTTTGTTCCCATTGTCATAAAAATGACTGTTTGTCTGCTCCATTCTATTCTGAGCATCCTGAAAGGCCATAATATCAAAAAATGTTAGGAACATGCAGTTTAAATACATTTCCACTATGAGCAATTCTTTTAAAGAACTTTAAATCTGAGGTAGCAGCTGTGGTCCACATGGACAGCAAAAACAACTAGACCACAGAAGCTTTTTCTGACATGTGCCCAAGTACCATACCCAGGACCAAAAAGACAGGAGGAGATGCATTCTTAACATACAGTAAAGATTAAAAACCTTCTCTAACATTAGGCAGCCACAAAACCACAAGAAAAGGTGAAGAAGAGATGGGGAGCAGGATTAATGGATCTGCAACTGCACAAGTCAGAGGGTGGAAGGGACAAAATGGTAACACCTCTATAGTGCTGACTGCTTCTTGAGGTGTATAGGCACCTGTAGAAACTTGCTGTTGATCAGAAAAATGGGGATCAGAGCAGATTCTGTGAGCCTCTGTCAGGGATAAGATTCCCTGTAAGACAGACCTTCAATGTCACCAATCTTTTTCAAGTTTTGAATTTTTTTATTTCAAAACACAAGGGTTTAAACTCTCAGAAAAATATATTTGGGACATCGTGTGTTTATAAGTGACCAGTTGTATAGGTCTTTAGAAAGACAGCATATCCTACAGTGCATGAGAACAGTAAATATATAGCTAAGAGGCATGAATCATCAGATCAACTCTATAACCCATTTAAACTGTAATTATACTCATTACAAATCCTCCCTCTAGTATATTCTTACCATGTTTATCTAAGGAAATGAAAGTTATGCAGTTGTGTTGCCTATATATCTCTACATCAATTTGTTTGTCTGCCATTTCTCCCTCACTGATAATTTTAGAATGGCCAATTTGAACCAAGTTTGTCAGTAGGGTAGAGTTATGAAGGTCCTATAAATTTTTTTCAGATCTGTTCTGAGGTTCAGGAGAAAGATCCTCGTAACACTCCCACTGAGGAAAAAGTGGGGACGTGACCAGCTTTTATCCACTCTGTGGCCAAGAGGCATAAGGCAGCCTAAACTCAGTTCCAGACCACACGCGGCACCAGTGCAACCTGGCCATAGCTGTGCAAGCAAAACATGTAGGTAAGATGACATGAAAGAAAGACAACAGTTGTTGGTTTTTTTTTTTTTAAATGAGGCTAACAGACATGGAAAGGAACAGGAGATGGACTAGTGGAAGGAAACCGGGAACRTGGGAAAAGGTGGGATTTGTTGCAGTGGTACTATGGAAAGAACACAGGATACAAAAGGAAGCCAGCCTGTACTACTTGTGAAGCAACCTCTTTTTCACATAAAASTTTGTCATCAATGAAATCAAAAGGAAAACTAATGTAGAAAAAACTACACAAGGTAGAATTGTTTTTCATTCAAATCTTTTTAAAAGTGAGTATCATTCAGTGATACACAGGGTGACATTGACAAGCATTTATATATGTTTCAATAAGCAGAGCAGAAACATAATAAACAAATGCAAAAAATTAATTAGTGAAGAAATTAAGATTATAACCACAAGTGAAACCGAAAACAGAAGAATAAACATTCAGAAAGGAGCATTAAGAATAACAGCAGCATAAGTGTACACTAGATGTGCACCCTGTGAACCAGGACTGTGACATTTTAACAGGACATAAGAAATAAAGAGCAATCGCCATGCCTCAGTTATAAGGCACAGATATGCAAAAGAGATTGTTTCTTAATGATACACCAGTCAGCAGAATATTTTCATACAGTGTCTGTATGAAAATATTTCCCTAAACTRAGGAACTGTAGTAAAGATTCAGATTATAAATTTACAAAGGCAACAAAATATGAAGTTATTGTAAACCTATACTAGAGATGAGAATTATGTTAACATTTTATTCCCTTTTCATCATATTTTACCTAAGCATTCAAACAGATTCCTACTCCCCTCCATTTTCACTGAGAAAAATGTTTCTATAGCAATTTCTGACTAGAAGTTTGGATGATGATCTATGCAAGTTACACACCAGAGTCTGTAGTGATGCTATAAGGAATGAATGAGTGAAATAAACCCTGAGGATGAATTAAATTCATCTAACTTTGGTAATCTAAAAGCTAGTAATATGGGATACTTCTGTCCTTAGATGAAAAAGACAGGAGTCTCAAAAATATGATTCATTCCTTCCAAGTTATTGAGATACTCATCACCCCATGCAGGGGTAAATATTTACTTCATTTATTCACTAATTATTACTGATTCTGCTATGTTATATGTCCGATCTTCACTAATTAGCAAGAATTGGGATTTTAAATTTAGAATGACATAGAGTAAGGTATGCCTTTTGCTGCACAGATGCAATGAGGGGAAAGGAGAGTTCCTCTGTCATGCTGATTGAAATCTTAATACTTGGATATATATATTCAAATGTGCAGAAACATATACAAACAAGTTAAATATGTTTCATAAAAGTAATTGGATACACAGATTTTTAAACACCACAGGCAAACAGTCACAGATTTCTGAAATTAAATAACGTACATGATTTAGTAAGAGACGTAACAGGAGGTGTAAGTGAAACTAAGTCAGTAGAATTACCAATTTTCTATTACCTGTAGGGAGAGGTATTGTATCTATTCTGGATCTCTGACTTTTGGGGGGGGCTTTATATCCCAGAGGTTTAGGCATTTTCTATCTATCTAGTCTGTCTACAAACCTAACCTTTCTTATTTTCAAGCTTTGAAAAAAGCACATTGAAAAGAAATATAGTCTTAGGAAAGGTAAGTTAGAGATGATGAACTTATTTCTATGCTCACATATGGACTTCACTCTCTACTCACATCAAAGTCAGATCATGATACTATTGTAATCTCTTGATTTGTTTCTACAAAAGTGCTTGGGAAGAGAAAGCATAATCTATAGACATTATTCAGAGTCAGCATATAATTCTGATTGTTCCACTCAACAAAATATTCTATTAAAAAGGTAAAATTTCAGCTGAACTAGATGCACTCTTTAATATGCCTATCTGTTCCAAATCTAGCAACACAGTCAAAAAATGGACAAGTCTACAATTTGAAAAGAAATTGCAATACAATTTAGTCATAGGCTGTCCTCTATGTTTTACTGGTTCACATCTTAGCAGACTATTTTATAGTTTTATAAATAAGCATTTTAAACATTTTTTGGATATGGAAGTTTTTTAAACCTGACTGAAGTTTATTTCTGACGAATAATCAGTTCTATAATTAAAACTGGAATGGTTCATGAGGATCATGACTGTGAAAAACCAAATAAAATTTAAAATTCCCTTGTGTAATTCAGTCATAAGATGGAGAACAAAAGTGTGGGATAGAATCTATTTTGATCTGTTTGGTAATGCAAAACATTACCAAAATTGCATTTGCTGAAGCAACTTCAGAAGAAAATTGAGACATTCCAGATGTGTGCTAACTGAATTGACAATAGATGTGGTCATAGGAAGGATATAGTACTAAAGGGAATCAAAGGCGATGAGATCTAATAGGTGGGTTAGTTTAATTTTGTTGATAAGAACAGAAGACATCCAAAGAGACTGTAGAAGAGAAAAGAAAAAAGTGTTAGTAGCTCCATTTAAGACCTGCCACAGTTCTTCCTATAAAAAAGCAGCATGTTCCTGAGGCAATATATTAAAGCACTGTTAACAAATCGATCAAAGGAGTCAGTGAAATTAACAAATATTGCAGAGCCACCTTGAGGTTCGGCAATGGCACTTGGAATAGTAAAAAAATAATAATTTAAGTATTTCCTTATCAAATGAAAGACTCTGTCAGTAGGTAGGAAGGTCGAGCATAGGCTGTATTTTTTGTCCATCGGTGGTTAGAATGGTGAGTAATGTGCTTCCATGGAGAACCAAGTGTGCAGGAGAGAACAAAGTTGTCTGAGATGAATCTGCAGTTCTTTAATATTTAAATTCCTAGGAAACACAAAACTGTTTATAATTTTTATAAGATTTCTTTTGTAAATATCAAACAATTTTTAAGTATATTGGCACTCCCACTTTTTGCTTTCATTTCAGCAATTTGTTAAACATATCTTGAAAAGACATCCTTCCGACATTTACCAAATAACCTGTTTACATGTTTATTTCTTCCAATATAATAATTTCTCCTTTGTTACTCTTTGTTTTGCTTGGATTTCTAGGTAAAATTATTCTTCATGTAATCTCCATAATGCTATAGAAAATAAGCCTAATATTCAATTTTCAGAACAACTTGAGGAATTTACATAGTGCAGAAGACTGGTAGATCTATTCTATTTAGATTTGCCCTATAGTCTACACCTCGTGTGCTCGTTTGTGTGGATTTCCACTATGAATGCTCAGAGGACTGCTCAGGTGAGTAAGAATTAGAAGACTAAGAYGTTTGGCAGCAAATCTAGATCTGTTTAGAGGTTCTCCAAGACAGGGATTGGTTTGTTACTTTTTTGTATCTCCTTTAGAGTTGCTATCCAACAGTTTCACTGCCAGTGTGYTGGGTGTTTTAGTGTTTCTCCCTCTTTTATTCAGTAAGAGACTAACTACTAAGGAGGCATGTTTTTTCTGCTGAGCATTTTATTGAACAAGGGGAGATAGAAGGATGTGAAAAATTTTCCTGATGTTTTAGGAGAGGAAGGATTTGACTCTTCCTGTGGAGTGTCAATAATGAAGGGGAGTGGTTGCCTTAGGAAATCCGGGACGTGATTTATGTGGTCTTGAAGTGTGTAAGAGAATGCGAGGAAGTATTTTAAAGATGACTTGCACAACTTGTGCTTCCTATCCTAATTCAGCTAACCAAAAAGGTAAATATCTTGACTAAATAGTCACCGGACAGTAGAAGAATGCTGTTGCATATTCTTTGGGACCTTATTTTAAACAATAATTCCTTACTGTTGTCCCAGAGAACATGCAACAGTATTCTACTGTCTGGTGACTATTAAATCAAGATATTTACCTTTCTGGATAGCTGTGCAAGTCATCCTAGGTCATTTTAGTGAACATAATATTATCCAAAGGACAATATTGTAGAAAGAGATTTAATTTGTCTTCTTGCTGATTATGACAAATGTACAAGAAAAATAATTGTTCTGTCTTAAACATGTCAAGAATATCAGAGTTTGTATCAGACAAAATTTTTTAGTTTTAAATATCTTAATGAATAAATGGTTGAAAAACAAAAGAAAACCTTTTAAATGGAACAACCAGTCAAACTGGTATCTGTGTTTCACCTCTATGGCACTATCTAGTGATTAAAAATGTACAGACTTTTAGTTTCACATGGCATTATATATGCAATACTACCTGCTAAATTAATCTCTATAGAAGAGTTTGGAATGCTTACACACACACACACGCGCTCCTACACTATGGATAAGATGATATGCATCTCTCTAAAGGGAAACTGTAAACATCTTTCTGCCTAAAATGGCTTCATGCTCAAAAGGTAATTGGAATTTCTCCATAAATATACAAGAAAAGCGTTTCTGAATGAAGAATTAAATTCAACTTCATTGTGCCTTTGTGGCCTTATTACATTGGAAGAGTTGGATACAAAATTGTAAGTATATGTTTACACATTGTATTTCATGATCTTAGTGGCAATCATACTAAAATTATAATTATAATATGGCACACTGGCAGTAATGAAACCCTCTGCAAATATGTGTTTAACTACTTTCCGTCTCAGTTTAAAACTGCCTTACCTAAATTATATTGTAACATTTATATAGCAGTAGGAAGTTTTGCAAGAAAGTCTTTTCAAGCTTAAGGTTCCCATAATTAGACGGTAGGCACACAATAAATGCATGTAAAAAGGAAAAAAAAAAATACATATCTGAGTTAACACTTGCAAATCACCCAAAACAACTGGCACACATTRACTCGAAGAATATAATGGTTAATAGTTATACTAGACCCTGTACAATAGTTTCATGAAAAACTGACTTCTTTTAAAAAGTGTTTTAAAATAATACAGCTTCAGTGCTCACTGAGCTATAAATTCGTGAACAAGTTAAAGACTTGCATCTTTAAGCAAAGTAAGCATGAGAGGTACCACGCTTAAAAACATATTACAGAGACACCTATTAGAGGAATATTAAGCATGTGGTCTAGAGGATATAAAGCCCACTGCAAAGACATTAAAGGCTTTCAAGTGATCTGGTATTTCACATTTTCAATATTCTGCACTATGATTTTACTTTTATATGTAGCAGGATCTTTAATTGTAGGATGATCTTTAACAATATGGGTAACTAATGTTTAGTAGCTCCCAGCAGTTACTATAAATTTTAAGTAGGTAACTAACAGTCCTTCAGGAGTGAAAAGGAAAAATTTTTCTTACCTTTAGGTGCCACCTGTAGAAACTGCTTATGAAGTGTAGTAAGTTGTGAAATAGTTAGAGTACCACTTCCAGGGGTCTCTACATGTGGAACATGTGGTGAAGGAACAGGGTCAGGAATCACTTTTACATCACTGTTGACAAAGAAATCTGTTTCTTCTAAAGTAATTTCGTATTGGATTTTGCTAGAACTCTCGATATGATGCCGTGCAACCTCAATCAGCTTTTCAACACTGTGAAAGTGTAAATGCAGAAAACAATGAGTACTTTTAATACACAATGTCAGTAACTTAGGTTCAAATTTTAATGTGTTTACACTTTCAGAGCTTTCCTGAAGTAAGAATTACAAATTCTTTGTGTGAATTCCGTACTCAGCAAAATCATTATGAAGTGCACTCTTCCTCTGGCAGCACAAAATCTTCTAACTGTGGTAGTAAATTTATATAAAGGCAGATCTAAACCAAAGACGAGACCTGATGGAAAATTTATAAAAAAATCATAAAATTTATTCCATAAATTTTATAGGGGTGGAGCATACATAGAATCATAGAACCATAGAATCATTAACATTGGAAAAGACATCTAAGATCATCAAGTCCAACCGTCAACCCAACACCACCATGCCCACTAAACCGTGTCCTGAAGTCCCACATCTACATGCCTTCTGAATGCCTCCAGTGAYGGTGGCTCCACCACYTCCCTGGGCAGCCTGTTCCAATGCTTKACAACCCTTTCGGTGAAGAAATTGTTCCTAATGTCCAATCTAAACCTCCCCTGGCGCAACTTGAGACCATTTCCTCTCGTCCTATCACTTATTCCTTGGGAGAAGAGACCAACACCCACCTCGCTACAGCCTCCTTTCAGGTAGTTGTAGAGAACGATAAGGTCTCCCCTCAGCCTCCTCTTCTCCAGGCTAAACAACCGAAGCTCCCTCAGCCGCTCCTCATAAGACTTGTTCTCCAGACCCTTCACCAGCTTTGTTGCCCTTCTCTGGACATGCTCCAGTACCTCAGTGTCTTTCTTGTAGTGAGGGGCCCAAAACTGAACACACTATTCGAGGTGCGGCCTCACCAGTGCCGAGTACAGGGGCACGATCACCTCCCTACTCCTGCTGGCCACACTATTCCTGACACAGGCCAGGATGCTGTTGGCCTTCTTGCCCACCTGCGCACACTGTCAGCTCATGTTCAGCCGGCTGTCAACCAGCACCCCCAGGTCCTTTTCTGCTGGGCAGCTTTCCAGCCACTCTTCCCCAAGCCTGTAGCGTTGCCTGGGGTTGTGACCCAAGTGCAGGACCCGGCACTTAGCCTTGTAGAACCTCATGCAATTGGCCTTGGCCCATCAATCCAACCTGTCCAGATCCCTCTGCAGAGCCTTCCTACCCTCAGGCAGATCAACAMTCCCACCCAACTTGGTGTCATATGCAAACTTACTGAGGGTCCATTCGATCCCCTTATCCAGATCATTGATAAAGATATTAAACAAGACCAGCCCCAAAACTGAGCCCTGGGGAACACCGCTTGTGACCGGCCGCCAACTGGATTTGACTCCGTTCACCACAACTCTCTGGGATCGGCCATCCAGCCAGTTTTTTACCCAGCAAAGAGCACACCCGTCTAAGCCATGAGCCGCCAGCTTCTCTAGGAGAATGCTGTGGGAGACAGTGTCAAAGGCTTTACTAAAGTCCAGGTAGACCACATCCACAGCCTTCCCCTCATCCACTAGGCGGGTCACCTGGTCATAGAAGGAGATCAGGTTGGTCAAGCAGGACCTGCCCTTCATGAACCCRTGCTGGCTGGGYCYRRTCCCCYGGTTGTCCYGCACCTGCCTTGTGAGCGCCCTCAAGATGAACCGCTCCATGATCTTCCCCGGCACCGAGCTCAGGCTGACAGATCTGTAGTTTGCTGGATCCTCCTTCTGGCCCTTCTTGTAGATGGGTGTCACATTGGTAAGCCTCCGGTTGTCCAGGACCTCCCCTGTTTACCAGGACTGCTGATAAAGGATGGAGAGTGGCTTGGCAAGGTCCTCCGCCAGCTCCYTCAGTACTCTCGGGTGGATCCCATCCGGCCCCATAGACTTGTGAGTGTCCAGGTGTCAAAGCAGGTCATTAACCGCTTCCTCTTGGATTATGGGGGRTGTATTCTGCTCTCCGTCCACGTCTTCCTGCTCAGGGGGCTGAATACCCTAGGATAACTGGTCTGACTATTAAAGACTGAGGCAAAGAAGGCATTAAGTACCTCAGCCTTTTCCTCATCCTGGAGGATGAGGATGGAGACTCTCCTTGGCTCTCTTTTTGTCGTTAATATATTTGTAAAAACATTTTTTGTTGTCTCTTACAACAGTGGCCAGATTGAGTTCAAGCTGGGCTTTTGCCATTCTAATTTTCTCTCTGCATGACCTAAMGAGACCCCCGTACTCTTCTTGAGTTGCCTGCCCCTTCTTCCAACAGCAGTAGACTCTCCTTTTTTCTCTGAGTCCCAGCAAAAGCTCCCTGTTCAGCCAGGCCGGCTGTCTTCCCCGCCAGCTCTTCTTGCGGCACATGGGGACAGCCTGCTCCTGCTCCTTTAAGACTTCCCCCTTGAAGAATGTCCAGCGTTCCTGGACCCCTTTGCCCTTCAGGACTGCCTCCCAAGGGACTCTCTCAACCAGTGTCCTGAACAGGCCAAAGTCTGCCCTCCGGACTGTTCTATCTGTCATCATCCTTTAGCCTATTTCAATGTCTTGTCTTCTGCTCTGCCCCCAAATCCTAGATGTACAAAGCACTTTCTAGAGTAGCATTTTGGAGGGGCATATGAACTCCTTTTTCAAGTGTAATGAGTACAATTGATACAGCGAAACATGTCAGCTGTCTATAACCGTCAACTAGACATAGGTTTGGCCTGGGATGTCAGGTCAAAGGACATAACGCTCTGTGAATATTGTGTCTTTGGCAGCGCTTGTTGTCAGGAGAACAAACAAATCTGTCTGGAAGGCAGAGGCAGAGCCTTTTTGAGCTATTGCCTGTTAGAGCCTTCACATCCTACGTTCATGTCTCTTGTCTTGGGCTTGCTCTGACATGGATCAACTAAGCACTGTCCCAGGTATGCTTCAAAAGTTAGTACAGGCCAGAAACATTCCAAAAGGCAAAGTGATTCCTTTCTTTTGGAGACTAAAATCCTTTAATGATAGGGACATAGGCCATTCTATGCCAGATGGCCTAACTGTCATAGAGTGGTCCCAAGCACATTTTATTTACTAGGACAGAAAAATTGTGAGGAAAAACTTTTTTTTTTAATGGACCTTGAAATTATTTTAAGAAATGTTATACATGGTGGTAATAACAATAGGTGGAATTTTCAAGCATGTGTAGAGCACAGGAAAGAAAATAACTCCACAATCCAAAGTGACAGAAGCCACTGAAATTATATAGAGGCTTCTACTAAATGGAGTAACTGGTTGTCTGCTGATGCTTGTAAATCTGCTAAATCTGTAGTCTAGAAAAACATCAGAACTGATAATTAGCTCTACTGCTGCTAGCAGAACCTTCTAATCATCCAAGAAATGAGTTATTACCATTCAGGTATTTAAGATAAAATTGAATTCCAGTTCATGAAATGAAATTATTATTTTCTACATATTTTTTTTCAAATTATTTGCTTCTATATAAACAACTGTTTTTACTAGTTTAGTCTAGTTTGAAAAAAAAGGTTCCTATTTAAAATTGGATATACATTACCTAGACATTTCTGCCAAGAACCTTGATCCAAGCCAATTTTCCATATCTTTATGAGCCTCTTCTGCTTTTGTTGTTAGCTCTTCAACAAATGCTAAAGCTTTTTCTTTTATAAGTTCTAGTCGAGATTTTACAGCTACCTCTGTTTAAACAGTAATGTAATAATAATTAATATTTAGAAAATCTGAGGAAAATTCTCAGTCTTAAGCACCTAAAGTTCAACATGTTAACCTGTTTTTAGGCAGTAAAATATTTATTTAATTTCTCACATTCTTGAACAAAGTATTTTTCAAAATTACCCCTATTGCACGATGTATTTTACAAAAGTGCATCTTCTATAAGCATCAGAATTCACAAGGTAACAAATATCTTAATAAAACTAATATAGAGGTGCAGGGGATGTTTAAGTAGACAGTGACATTAAACTAAATTAACACAATACAACAACAGACCTAGAAGATTAATGATGCACGTATGAGTACCCTGTTATGGATAAATTTTAAAGAAAACACATCTAAATCATTACGTATGTTAATCACAACAAAAGTTTGCTTTTCTGTTTCTAACCTCCAGCCCTTTAAAATTAACCTTACTGGTTTTGCTCCAAGCTTCCTACATATGACTATTTTATACCCTAAAACTCAGGTTAGAAAAGAGTTTGGTTAGTGAGCACTAAGAAAATATTTCACCTCTATCAAAATTATGCATAGCGTATTTACACAAAACTTTTAAAAACTTTGAGAATTACATGGTTTTTAGTTTTCAGAATGGGAAGAACTGAGGAAAAAAAATAATCAGTCTTTCACTGAGAGGCTAATACTTAAAAAAAAGGAGCTAAAAGGACAAGAAATTGGAACAAGTCAGCATGTCCAAAGTGAAAAGGATGCCAAGTGGATGAAAAGGAAGCTAAGGTAATGTATTGAGAGACACGTGGAACAGGCTCTGAAAGACTTTCAAAGCCTTACAAAAGAAGAGTAAAAAAGAGGACCAGTAGCTAAAGATTTTCAATCCTGAAGGCAAATTCAGTATTCAACTTGATTTTTCTTTGTATTTAACCTTCTGTACTGCAGAATCTTTCAGACAATATTATCTAGTAATTGGTACAGTGACTTCAAAGTTAAATACTGTAAAATTATTTAAGTTATAATCCTTATTCTATATGTTACTAAGTTTTCAAAATACTTAGGTTTGGGGCTGAAACTGTCTTTAGGCAACCAATATAGAAAGATGGACCCTTAAAAATGTAAGGTATGTCCTTTTAATGTTATTTCTCAGTCACAGTAGAATGCAACTCTGTACACTTTCTGTTTTGAACAAGAAAGAGTTGATGTTCAAAATTTTAAACATAGAATGGATTTGAGTCTCACAGAGGGTTATTTGATTTGATGGCAAAGACATAAGAGTAAAGATTCTAAGCAACTGAAAGTACCTTAGAGGATGCTTTGTGCCTCTCTAGTCACCTTTCTTTAATACAGTTTAAGCCTGCCTTATTTGTGACTTCTCCGCATTTTCTTTGAGTAGCTGCTATCAGGATGTTACAAAGATGACAGTATGCCAATTTTTGTTTCCCTGCATTTTCAGAAGCAGGTACTGCACAGTCCACTGATGAAGCTGCTCTCTTAACAGCAGCAGAGTAAAAGGCAAGGCACATCGATGCAACAGAGAAATGGAATATGAAATCAACATTAAAAACTTAGCAACTGTCCACAGCTAGTGACTTTGCTAGTCTCAATGTATCTCAATGTACAACCGAAAGCACAAGCATCCAGTTACCATAGCTGCAAGTGAAACTGTGATTCTCAAATGTACCAGCTATGTGCCTGTGCAATTATGAATATAGCTCAACAAGTTTAGTCTTCCTTAGATTCTTATCTTGGCTTTTCTGTTAAAGATGAGATGAAAATGAAGCAACTTCAAGAAAACAAAACATGTTAATGAATCACTAAAATTCATCTTCATACTATTAAGATCTCCAAAGTTACTACCATTCCTCTCCTCATTATCTCAAAATCTTAGAATATTTATTCCTAAAATGCTTTTGGATTAAACCATGTTGAAAGTGGTAGGTGTACAAGCATTTGGTCTGGTGTGGACCTAAAGAAGCCTTATGAATTTGTGTTTTGTTCATTAACTGCTGTTTGCCCTCTACTTTTCATAATAAATTCTATGTAAAAGTTAGCCTGCCAAGAAGGTAACATACATGATGATGAGCTTGCCAACTGTTGCCAAACAGAATCTCTGACAGCTAGGTTCTATCTTCCCTTTAGTGAGAAAAAGGTCTTTTTCTTCTAGTCTAAACCCATCTTCAAAAAAATTTCAACCCATTTTCAGTTTGGGACTTCTGTTTTTCAGGCATCTAGTTTTGGCTGAAATTGACCAGTTGGCTTGGAAGTTATTGGGTAAGACAGACAAAAAGACAGAATGACTGAACAATACGTAGTTTTCTGAAGGGTCTGTCTGGAAAGGAGTTTGGAATAATAAACAAAATCTACGTCTTGAATCCCATGAGGCTTGAGGAAGAGGGAATCAGAGAGAAGAGCATCAATGAAATATGTAATTGCCAACAAATTCTTTCCCAGATCAAAACATTTCAAATACTGAATTCAATTCAATTGAATACTGAAGAGTGGCTAACCACCTATATGAAACGTATTCTCTCATGATGAATACTCGTTTAGATATGGTAAATGAAATTAAATGAAATTAAACAGAAGAGAACAAAAAGAAGAATGAAAAACACATTTCTATTTTAATGTATTTACCACAAAATCACTGGTGACTACCACCCTAAAAAAATTCCAGATTTCTCCAGACGCTCCTTTCTCTCTCCCCTTTTTTCTTACTTATCCATCCATTTTCTCTAAAGTTTCTGGCTAGTTTTAACTATTACACTACCTAAATTAGGAATAACAATCACCCCCCAGTGTAAGTCACCAAATAGTAACATACCCTCATGTTTCAAGGCACTGAAATATTCTTGCTTTATTTTAAGGGTCAGTTCTCGTTTCTTTAATTCTTCCGGGGTTATAGGAATGGGACTGACTTCAACCACAGATGAAGGTGGTCCTGCAGGAAAATAGACCTCTCACAGTCTTTGGACTTTGCTGGTAAGTTTGTGTATCCATACACACAGGCACCCWCAAAACAGCACATTTTTTTAAATGAAAAATGGCACTTTCCACCTTACTTGATGTGACCATTTGTGAGAATTTGTGGTGCTTAGCTGCTGGCCCAGGTTAAACCACGACACTATATCTGTACTATGAGCAGAATCAACTAGAGAGAGAGCACTGAGTACAGTGCAAATAAAATGTCTGTCAAAGAAAAAAAGTCAGCCACTTTATGCATAATAACTCTGCAGTTACAGCTTTCTCACTTGGAAATGGAGTACCTGGATTTCAGGCTACCCTCACATCTGCAGGGCTTGAGCCCCTCTCTTGCTATGTAGAATGTCTTCACAAAAGATACAAGGCTTAGGCTACTAGACTTGCTTCCTGCTGGAGCTATGACATTTTACAGAAAGAAGTGAAGTTACTTAAACCACTACCTGCTCTAGGAAGTATTTATGAAAAAATGTATAAACAGCATTGTATGCCAGGATTCCTTCCAGCAGGCCCCTTGAATTGCTAGGCTAAAGAGATAGGGTTTTTTAGGTCTGTTTCTCTTTGGCAAATAAATTTTGTATTCTCACCTGGTTGGACAGATCCTTGCCAGGCCTAAGAGCAAGATCTACCTCAATAGGAGACTGCTCTTTTATAGGACTACATATGCCATTAGATTTTATGTTCTTTATTTACACCATATTACAATTATATATAAAAATGATGGTCTTTGATAGATCCATGATACTATATGGCTGTTAAATTAATTCCAAAATATCTTGGGGTATTGGATAATTTATCCATGCTMTGCCAGTACTTTTATTTTAATATTTGAAATATTTTGACTTATGGCTGGAAAGGAGGCCGAATTAATGGAATTTTATTTGATTTGATAAACTAGTTCTAACTATTCAATTCCAAAACAGCACATGGAGAAAAATTAATATTTACTTTCTAGGTTCTATTTAGAATATTTATTCCTACACAATAATAATGACAACACATATGATTAAATAAATGCAATTGCCATTCAAAAGCCTCTGTACTCCTTTATCACTACCAGCTTTTCACATTGATATGTCACATTTGACATTTCAAAAGAGAAATTAAAACAAAATTAAATGTCTTGGCTGACTCTTTTCTGTATTACTGACATATTTACATTTCAGCAATTTCAAGTAGTGCTAAAACAAAGTCTGCATTTCAAATACCTTTCTTTTTAGTAGCTGGTTTGGGAGAAAGTTTTTTGGCATCTTTGGCATCTTTCCCAGTAGCTTTGCCTGATAGTATCTTTGAAGATTTCAGATCTTCTTTCAGTTCTTGCTGCTGACCTTCTTCTTCTTCCTCCATTTCTTTAGACTGTATTTCAGCTGTTACCTTGCCACAATAGTCACACATGGCAAAATACATAGTATCAACACTGTGCAACTACTGTTTTAAATAGCCTATACTTACTGAAAGTACTTACTGAAACATACACACATAAATGAAACAAAGGAGATATTTTAACTAATTAAATATATTACATTTTAATTATTTATCAAAAATAAAATTCTACAGTAAAAATGCAAGACAGAGAGATAGTGGTTTTAATCCTTGTAACCCATTACCTGTACTCTAGAAGAAGGGAGAAATCAGTAAGTAAGAATTAACAGCATGCAAAGCAAGACTACAGTTACACTGTAAGGGTGCAGAAATTCACTTATTTTACAATGTTCAAAGAGAAAAGAAAAAGCGAACCTGGAAACCACCCATTTGAAAAGCCCACCTAATTTACTTTTAGCTATATATAAAAAAGAATGTAACCATAGCTTTTGAAGTGTGAAAGGTTTGAGCAAACATTGCATCACAGGATAAAACTTGTCCCTCTTCTCACGCTTCTATTGTGGGATAAGGGGAGAGTTTATCATTGAAGAAGTAGTTATATAGAGTCAACATTCAAAGTATTTCAGTAATGGAATGAAAGGGTCAGTTATAAATACAGAGGTGCTGATAATACACAGATTCCAACATTTTCCTCATAGAAACACAAACATATTCAATGGAAGTAGCAGCAGTGGAGCAAGAGGCATGAAATTGAGATACACAGCATGAAGGCTGTGTGTTTAGGCTGCCTACTGAATAGGAGGCTTTGACTGTCCAATCCAGAAATGTTTAAATAAAACATTCCTTACCATATTTGACACTGCTGTTACTGCTGTTTGCCATGTATCAGTAATAAGATTTTCATCTTTCCCAAAAGTGGCCACTCCATTTTCAGAATTCTCATCCTTAGCACTCTTCTGTAGAGTTCCCTTGCTTTTTGACTTGGTAATACTTATTTCTGGTGAAGGCAGTTTCCAAGAAACTAGAGGAATCCTTAAAAATAAAATTTAAGGCATAATTCACATGCCCCTTTATAAAAAGTGTTAAATTATAACTACATTGGAGAATAGGCTAAGACAATGAGAATGCTATTTTCAGAATTTGCCATAGCAACAGAAAAGGGATGAACTTTCCTTATGAACAAAAGTCATGAAATGTGTGGATGACAAGAAAACTGTCTAGTTTAACTACAGAAGCTAAGGAATAATAACAGATGGATAAAACTACATCAAACGACTGCGTGATCTGCTGATATATTCCACATGGGATAGAAGCACAGCCTCATTACTTAGATAGTTTCTAAATGAACTGTAAATATTTAGAGCAACCTGATCTAGTTGAAGATGTCCCTGCCCATGGCAGGGGGGTTGGACTAGATGACGTTTAAAGGTTCCTTCCAATCCAAAGTATTCTATGATTCTATGATTCTATTTAAAAAAGTAAGTGTCATTATTGACAGTATTTTTGATATTGTGAAATTATTTGATGGTATCCCTTACTTTTTAATATGGCATTCAGTTCTGTGCATCTTTGTAGGCTGCTTTGATATATATTTAATTTAATTACGTTTGCTGGTGCAAATTTTAAACCTGTTAATGTTCCCTAATAATATTTAACTTAGTTATGTGAGGATTGTGCTGGAAACTGTCAGCAACACAGAGGGAAGTAGGAAACATTTCTCTAGCAGATTTCTTTATAAGGCAGCTTTTAAAATGTTTTAAGGCAGTTTTAAAATTCAGAGATGCATTAGTGAAAATGATATAGGGAAATCAGTAAAAAATCAGGGATAAATTAAACCTATAAGATGATTCGAGATTCATAGTTTGACTATAATCCCTAGTTAAAAATTCTTATTTCCCCATCCTTTGAAAAATACACACATATATTTCCACATACACCTACAAAGCTATCAGTGCATTGTATTTGTCGCTATTTGTATAATTTAATAATGCATTTCTACCTTCTTGATTTGTTTTGATCTTCTTTCTGCTCTACATCAATAATATCTAACAATGGGATTCTAGTAAAATCTTGACTGTCATCCGTTGGGATTTTTCCTTCCATTGCCCTATAATAGTCATGAAGAACTCTCTTTGTATCTTGGAAACGATCCACTTCAACCTCAAGAAGAAAGGACAGAAAGATTGCAATTCAAAACAGGACAGAACAAATTTCTGTTTCATTTTTAAATACATAATAGCAAGGGCAATGCTAAATCCTAAGAGTTTAAGGGAGAGCAACAAACATAACCATATTTCTTTGAAAATTTGTAGTGTATTCAATACATACTCCTACTTGCATCTATAATGTCTTCACACTGGTATTTCTAAGGATTAAAAAAATCTTAGTTGTTAGAATAGGAAAAATTATTTACAGTAAATAATGTTTGATGCATTAAATTTAATTACAATATATTTTGATATATATGTATTTCTATAGTAGCAAGTATACTAGTACCAACAAATTTTAGGGATCTTTTTGTTCAAAAGAAATAAAATCCTTAATAGCATAAAATAAAAAGGGTTAAGTGATGGAAAAAATTTGAAAAGCCATACAGTTTTTCTGGACCAAAGAAATCAACAGACTTTCCACACCTAAGTGTCTTGAAGATCTTTTTGTGTGAATCATCTTGGAAGAAATCAAGTAAGATTCAAAAAACATTTAACACCTGTCATGTTTTGATTTATTGATACAGTATGGTGTTAGTTTCTAACTGACAAAACAGTACTAAATATTCATGGGAAAAGGCACAAAACCACATTCACAAAACCAAGGATAAAACCTTTGTGGTGTAAATCAGCACTTATATCCATAAGTTAAGGTGAAAATATCTTCTAGTATAACAGTGTGTACACAGAAAGGTAGAAAGAAATCTGATAAACGGCACTTATACCAATCTATGTGTTTATACAGTAACAGAGCCACCTGGGGAATATATGTAACTTCCCACAGAAAAACCCACAGACGGAGAGCTCAAGACCAAAGAAGCCTATTTTTGGCTGCTTCTCAAACAAAGCCATAACATAAAGATATAGTTATTATGTTTTTAGTTCTGTAGTTTAGCATTAATAATTAATTTATTTTGGGGAGTATATGCTAAGTAAAGAAAGCAAAAATGGTTTCCTTTGCATTTTCTTTAGGAAAATAAAAGTGTATATATGTTAATACATGTATTTGTAGTTTGAAATGGCTATTCTGCATATCCACACAAGGCAGATCAAATTAGATTGATAGTGAATTTCCTCTGGACTGCATCATACATGTCCATGAAATTCTCCTAGAAGAGAATTAGGATTGCAGTTATACATGAATATAAAAGGAGGGACATAAAAGATTTAAGCTCAGCAATATTACTTTGATTTGGCTCCCTTATGTGTATAATTCAAGATATATTTTTTAAATACTCTGTCCTATAAATATTCTAATTACAGGATGAATGTGGTTAAGTTACTCAGCAATTACTTGATACTTCGACCTCTCTCTTTAGTCGGTGGCCTTAAGTCTTTATTTTGGCTCTTTGAAAACAGAGTTAATAATTTTCTTACTACAGCAACTGACTACTTCACAAACGTAAATTACCACAACACTCATATGAGATAAGAGAGTGGTTCCCTTGTTTATTAAACATATAAAAACAACACAGAGAATTAAAGGGAGGAAGCCCACCCTAAGATGCTTAGGACTAATTTTTCAGCCAGATTAGCATCACATGGCATGTGTTTAAAGCATTGTTTTCATTGTCTTCTTTAAAGTTGCCAAAACTTTCACAGAATGGTCACTCAGTTTACAGAAAAGCCTGTCTACTCTAGACTAGTTTAGTCTAGTCCAGTCCAGTCCAGCCCTAAACCAAATTTATGCACCTAGAACAGCAGTCACAGGGAAATCTTACTTTACCTCAGGAACTGAAGTAATTAACGGTTAGGCTGAATGAGAGGAAAGGCTTAATGTGGGGGAGGGGAGAGCCAACTAATTGAAGATGGTCTCTTGAAAACTTTAAAGTTAGATGTGTGAAAGCTGGGTCATATTTTAACAGATTTTCTCAAGAGCAACAAATGACATCACATTCTCAAAAACATTCCATGCTATTTTTTTTTCAGTCTGTAGGTAAAATTTCAAGCCACATTTGTGAAGTTACAACTGAAATAATTTTGTTATATGGGAAATACAGGACAACCTTAACAGCAAGTGAGTCTACAACAGCATCATTTATGTAATTTAGAAATTAATTAATTTAGAAATTATGCAATATCTAAATTAAGAGCAGATGTCAATATGACCACAGAAGGATAAACAGCTCTAACATTTCTGTTACAAAACTCAAATGATTCACTGGACTGATAAAACTGCAAAAAGTAGCACTATACACTACAGATTGAAAGTTTGGGGGGTTGGACAGTAACAATAGTATTTTTGTTAACCTTTTCTRCCTGCCAAACAGTTAAATGTATGAAATATCATCTACTTTTTGTCTCCTAACTTTCTAGATAAATTCAGAAGAGGCATGAACATCATCTYATACAATTCTCGATTCCTCATGTATTTGGAGCCAACCATATGAAATTTCTCTGAGGCTTACTGTCCTCCAAATCTAATTCATTGTCCCCATCCATTGCAGACTCCGCAGTAGTTCCATACCTGCATAAGTGAAAAGAAATGGTTCATTGCAATCCCCCTGTGATCTGGTAACCAGCCATCATTCATTATATCAGTACGTTCCTGCTCTGCTTCTTCCCTTCTGTTATCACAGATATTCCAGAGAAGATCTCTTAGGTCCTAAAATACAAAATCAAATAGGAGAAATAACTATGAAAGAAAACTTAAATACATTTTTAATATGTATTATTAGAAACCATATTTTTTGCCTGGTCAACAAGTCATGTGCTTACAGAGACCTGACAGAAAGTAGCTTTACCAAATGTGCCAGAGAGAAGAATACAAAGGTATGAGATGAATGTGCAGGCTGCCTTGCTTTCCTCAGGCAGAGAAGACCTATCTGAGCCAGACAAAGAAGTAAGAATATGAATAGCTAAGCTCCCAACTGCACCAACTCTCCACTTGAATGGTTTGCTAACTAATACATTTATAAGAAGAATACTCTAAGGGYAAGTGTAATATGAAAAATTCTGAGAAAATTATGTCAGAGTTCAAGTATTCTTGCAATTTGGATAGCTCCATGCCATTTTTCTTTAACGTTCTTTATAACTAAGGGCTCTTCAACTAGTGACTATCTCCAATAGCAGCATTATGTGGCTCACTAAAAGCACTGAAGACCTACTAAGCATACAACATGCATGCAAACCCTCTGTTCCCCATTGCCATCTTTGCACAGAAATAGTGTGACAGACCTCTGTGTAGTAAGAGGCAATGGGAAGAGAAGAGCCCTGTTGAACGCAGTGCTAAGGTAGGCCAAGATGAGCTGTCTCTCGAGCTCCAAGCAGTTCTACCCCACCTGACCTGTTTTGGGATAAAGAGAAAAGGTGTTCCAGACTATTAGCCCTGCAATGAGGAGCTTAGGCTTCAGGTGATAAGTGATTCCATATTCACCAGGTCTTGGTCTCAGGCTAATATGTCAGATCCTGTTTCTCTACCCCTGTCCAAAGGCTTCAGACAAATCCAGTTGGCCTGTGTTGGACAAAAACCACAGGGAAGCTGACAAAAGAGTAGTCCTTGGGCTACCTAACACATCAGTGATGGCACAGATAGAAGGTAGCCAAGGTGAAGGCTATCAGATATTCATGGTTGTCCACATTGTAGGATATAAACATTAGGGTATGTTACTGAATAAAAAAGATATAAGCATAAAACTTATCTGTTTTGTAGTGGTGGGTGGACCTTGGCTGGCTGCCAGGTGTCCACCAAGCTGCTCTATCACTCCCCCTCCTCACAGGACAGGGGGAGAAAATATGGAAAAGCTCATGGGTCAAGACAATGATGGGGAGATCACTCACCCATTACCATCATGTGCAAAACAGGATCGACTTGGGGAAATTAATTTAATTTATTGCCAATTAATAACAGAGCAGAATAGTGAGAAATAGAACAAAACTAAAAACACCTTTACCCCACCCTTTCTTCTTCCCAGATTCAACTCCTGACTCCTAACTCTTCTACCTCCTGTCCCCCAAGTGGCTCAGGGAATATGGGGAGTGGGGGGTTGTGGTGAGTTCATTATGCGTTGTCTCTGCCACTCCTTCCTCCTCGTGCTCTTCCACTCTGCTCCAGAGTGGGAGATACAGTCCTTCACGAACTTCTCCAATGTGGGTCCTTCCCATGGGCTGCAGTTCTTCAACAACTGCTCCAGCGTGGGTCCTTTCTATGTGTGCAGTCCTTCAGGATCGTACTGCTCCAGCGTGGGTCCCCCAGGGACCACGGGTCCTCCCAGAACACCTGCTCCTGTGTGGGCTCCTCTCTACAGGCTGTAGTTCCTGCCAGGAGCCTGCTCTGGTGTGGGCTCTCCACAGGCTGCCGTTCCCTTCAGGGCACGTCCACCTGTTTCATCGTGGGGTCCTCCACAGGCTGCAAAGTGGGTATCTGCTTCACTGTGGTCCTCCATGGGCTGCAGCGGAACAATGTGCGTCACCATGGTCTTCTCCACAGGCTACAGGGGAATATCTGCTCTGGCGCCTGGAGCACCTCCTCCACGTCCTTCTTCACTGACCTTGGTGACTGCATAGTTGTTTCTCTTACATTTTCTCACTCCTCTCTCACAGCTGCTACGCAGCATTTTTTAACCTTTCTTAAATATGCTATCACAGAGGCACCACCACTGTTGCTGATTGGCTCAGCTTTGGCCAGCAGCAGGTCTGTTTGGAGCCGGCTGACAGTGGCTCTGTTCGACTTGTGGGCAGCCCTGATATCTTCTCACAGAAGCCACCTCCGCAGATGCTCTGCTACCAAAATGTTGCCACATAAACCCAATACTATACAAACAAAACAAACTGATGTTTTGTACAAATTGATGTACATCTCTTTCCAGTACCTTCCTGAGACACGTAAGGAGGAGCATTTTCTTCTTTGTCCTCATATTATTCAAGTCACAGTTTTGATTTACTGTAAGCAGTGGAGATAACTGGAGAGGGAAACAGTGAGCTATCTTCCCCTGGGAGAAGGTAAAAGCATGTTTTATGTGTCTCTTTTTCTCCCACCGCTCTTCCTCTTTTCAAAGTGAAACAGCTTCTCTCCCTTCCTTGTACTCAGGTGGGTGAAAAAAAGAAAAAACGGATGCATATGCTAAGTCCTCTCCTATCTGGAACAAGAGAACTAGTGGGACCAAGTGTCTGACCATGTTTCATGATAGCAATGGGGCAAGAGGGAAGTTGGAGAAACTGCTGAAAGACACTGTAACAGAGATGGGCTGCTTAAGTATTTTATCCACAGTGATTCTGAGTTTGGATCTTTAGGATGCCAAAGCCTTGGCTGCCCTTTGGGCTTTATACCTCTGAGGAATTTTTCACACATCACAAAATGGGGTGGATTTTTACATTTTCCAGTTGATATCAGAGAAATTTAGTTTTCAGGTTTCACAGCTGGCAGCCTCCATTGTGGATAGTGCTTCAGAAAGGGTCCAGCTGAGATGACAGAGTTGAGCAGTCTGGGAAAGCTGAAAATGTTTGAGGAAAAACATTCCACAGATTATTACCCTTTTCATTTCCTCTCTCTCCTTTTCTAGCATCAGGGAAGGATAGATGACAGAATTCTCACATTCAGGGAGGTACAATGGGCAGGGCTTAAAAGCGTAGGGAAGGTATCATCTTCACATTCACCCACAGGTTTGGGATCCACAAGGACTAGAATAGGTCATTCAGAAACAGAAATTCTGGAAATAATATATTTACTCCAAGCTGCCTTACTTACTGTCCTTAGCTTTATCACAGTATCTGAGTCTCACTGCATCATATTTGGCTTTTTTGATCATGGGGATGTTTACACAGCACCAGGCCTGCTGGCGGCAGATGGAATTCAGCTGTCTCAAAGGGGGAAAAGGATTCTCGCTCATGAGTCGGCGGGGCTCATCAAGAGGGCTTTAAACTACGTTTGAAGGGGGAAGGGGATAAAACCAGGCTCGYTAGAGATGAGCCTAGGGGTGGCGTGCCCATGTCGGGGGTTAGATCGATAGCCTGGCTCAAGTGCATCTACACCAATGCACGCAGCATGGGCGGCAAACAGGAGGAGCTGGAAGCCGTTGTGCAGCAGGATAGCTATGACTTGGTCACCATCACGGAAACATGGTGGGACGACTCTCATGACTGGAGTGCTGCGATGGATGGCTATAAGATCTTCAAAAGGGACAGGCGAGGAAGGAGAGGTGGTGGGGTGGCTCTGTATGTCAGGGAGTGTTTTGATTGTACAAAGCTCAACAATTGTGATGATCTGGTCAAGTGCTTATGGGTAAGGATGAGGGAGAAGGCCAGCGAGGCAGATATCCTGCTGGGAGTCTGTTACAGACCACCCAGCCAGGATGAAGAGGCCGATGAAGCGTTCTACAAGAGGTTGGCAGAAGTCTCACAATMGCTAGCCCTTGTCCTCATGGGGCAATTCAACCTGCCCGACGTCTGCTGGAAATACAACACAGCAGAGAGGAAACAGTTGAGGAGGTTCCTGGGGTGTGTGGAAGATAGCTTCCTGATGCAGCTGGTAAGTGAGCCTACCAGGGGAGGTGCCTCACTTGACCTGCTGTTTACCAACAGAGAAGGACTGGTGGCAGATGTGGTAGGCGGAGGCCGTCTTGGGCTTAGCAACCATGAAATGATAGAATTCTCAATTCTTGATGAAGTAAGGAGGGGGGGTCGGCAAAATCACTACCATGGACTTCCGGAGGGCGGACTTTGGCCTGTTCAGAACACTGGTTGAGAGAGTCCCTTGGGAGGCAGTCCTGAAGGGCAAAAGGGTTCCAGGAAGGCTGGACGTTCTTCAAGGGGGAAGTCTTAAAGGAGCAGGAGCAGGCTGTCCCCATGTGCCGCAAGAAGAGCTGATAGGGAAGATGACCAGCCTGGCTGAACAGGGAGCTTTTGCTGGGACTCAGAGAAAAAAGAACAGTCTACTGCTGTTGGAAGAAGGGGCAGGCAACCCAAGAAGAGTACAGGGATCTCGTTAGGTCATGCAGAGAGAAAATTAGAATGGCAAAAGCCCAGCAAGAACTCAGTCTGGCCACTGTYGTAAGAGACAACAAAAATGTTTTTACAAATGTATTAATGACTAAAAGAGGGCCAAGGACAATCTCCAGCCTCTGTTGGATGCCGGGGGGAACAATGCCACCAAGGATGAGGAAAAGGCGGAGGTACTTAATACCTTCTTTGTCTCAGTCTTTAATAGTCAGACCAGTTATCCTAGGGTATTCAGCCCCCTGAGCAGGAAGACGTGGACGGAGAGCAGAATACATCCCCCATAATCCAAGAGGAAGCGGTTAATGACCTGCTTTGACACCTGGACACTCACAAGTCTATGGGGCCGGATGGGATCCACCCGAGAGTACTGAGGGAGCTGGCGGAGGACCTTGCCAAGCCACTCTCCATCCTTTATCAGCGGTTCTGGTTAACAGGGGAGGTCCTGGACAACTGGAGACTTACCAATGTGACACCCATCTACAAGAAGGGCCAGAAGGAGGATCCGGGGAACTACAGGTCTGTCAGTCTGACCTCGGTGCCGGGGAAGATCATGGAGCGGTTCATCTTGAGGGCACTCACAAGGCAGGTGCAGGACAACCAGGGGATYGGGCCCAGCCAGCATGGGTTCATGAAGGGCAGGTCCTGCTTGACCAACCTGATCTCCTTCTATGACCAGGTGACCCGCCTAAGTGGATGAGGGGAAGGCTGTGGATGTGGTTTACCTGGACTTTAGCAAAGCCTTTGACACTGTCTCCCACAGCATTCTCCTAGAGAAGCTGGCAGCTCATGGCTTAGACGGGTGTGCTCTTTGCTGGGTAAAAAACTGGCTGGATGGCCGATCCCAGAGAGTTGTGGTGAACGGAGTCAAATCCAGTTGGCGGCCGGTCACAAGCGGTGTTCCCCAGGGCTCAGTTTTGGGGCCCGTCTTGTTTAATATCTTTATCRATGATCTGGATGAGGGGGTTGAGTGCTCCCTGAATAGGTTTGCAGATGACACCAAGCTGGGCGGCAGCGTTGATCTGCCTGAGGGTAGGAAGGCTCTGCAGAGGGATCTCGACAGGCTGGATCGATGGGCTGAGGCAATTGTATGAGGTCAACAAGGCCAGGTGCCAGGTCCTGCACTTGGGTCACAACAACCCCAGGCAACGCTACAGGCTTGGGGAAGAGTGGCTGGAAAGCTGCCCGGCGGAAAAGGACCTGGGGGTGCTGGTTGACAGCCGGCTGAACATGAGTCGGCAGTGTGCCCAGGTGGGCAAGAAGGCCAACAGCATCCTGGCCTGTGTCACAAATAGTGTGGCCAGCAGGAGTAGGCCAGCCTGTACTCGGCACTGGTGAGGCCGCACCTTGAATCCTGTGTTCAGTTTTGGACCCCTCATACAAGAAGGACATTGAGGTGCTGGAGCGTGTCCAGAGAAGGGCGACGAAGCTGGTGAGGGGTCTGGAGAACAAGTCTTATGAGGAGCAGCTGAGGGAGCTGGGGCGAGGTGGCTATTGGTCTCTTCTCACAAGTAATAAGCAACAGGACAAGACGAAATGGCTTCAAGTTGTCCAAGGGGAGGTTTAGATTGGACATTAGGAAAAATTTCTTCACCGAAAGGGTTGTCAAGCATTGGAACAGGCTGCCCAGGGAAGTGGTGGAGCCACGATCACTGGAGGCGTTCAAAAAACATGTAGACGTGGCACTTGAGGACATGGTTTAGTGGGCATGGTGGTGTTGGGTTGATGGTTGGACTTGATGATCTTAGATGTCTTTTCCAATGTTAATGATTCTATGATTCTATATGGGACTATTACCTCCTCTTAACCTAACTTGAAATGGACAATGTCAAACATGTATTTCTGTTAGGAGTGAAGGGCCAAATACTTTAAATTTTAGCTGTCTAAAATATAGGACAGAGGGTTTCCAGTCTTTTTATCATTCCATTTAGTAGAAATTAGGAATATGGATGATGATTTTTCGGTCCTTTTCTTCATTCTATTGAAATAATGCTATAGATGCTTCTTCCATCTCAGTGTATTCATCCATGACTCCACCAATGTTCCCTTCAACTAACAATGTTGCCAGCATTACYGTCCTCCTTTTCTGGGAGCATTTCCTGGTACGATTTCAACTAAAAATCATGTCTGTTCTGAAATGGGAATCTGATAAATTCAAAGACAGCTCTACTTCCTGACTATGTTAAATCTAGCTCTGAACTTGTTAAGACCTTTAGTCATGGATTTTTGTGAAGAACTCCTCTCAGGACATGTATGAACTAGCAAAGACCTACCTGAGTCAAAATATTTTAAAGAAATTCTCTATACTTTGTACGAATCAATTTTAGAAAACATATATTACCATACATCATTTATGGAAAAACTAAATGCCAATATTTGTTAGAATGTGATAGAAATGTCCAAACTTGTGAGTAAAATCTCTGAAAACCATAAAACATAAAGAAAAAGAAAGCAGAGAAATATTTATTTTACAATGTGCCAGAATACCACAATATAACCTAAAAAAAGAAGCAAGAGATAAGAAAGATATGGCTAAAACCCRGAGAAATAATTGTGAAGAACACTTTATGTACAGGAGGAAGTGAAATAGTTTAAGAGGAGTGGTAAAAAGGAAAAAATGTAAATAAGAGTATCATTCATGTTACATCGAGCTTGTATACAATGAAATAATACTTTAGGGTATATTATAACTTTTGCCATTTACTTACAGTAACTCTTTGGTGTAGTTCTGCTTTTGTTTCCTCGTCTTCTCGCAGGTCATCAGCAATTGAATTAAAATCTGATTGCCACTGAGATACAAACTCCTGCTTAAGATCTGGACGCTTCAAATAATCTTGGAATTTTTTTCTGTAAATTATGGTAAAAATAATTTTGTATTAAAAGACATAAAGAATGCCACAGGGAAAATACAAAATACTAATATTAATGTAATAAGCTACTATTTCTACTCACCTAACGTCTGCTAAGTAATAAATCAAAGAGTGCTGTTCATCTCTTAGACATCTAAGTATAGTTTTGATGGTATTCATATATGCATTTTCTACCATTTCCCAGTAAGGAACGAGAAAACCAGGTATCTCCTGTGAATTTTTTAAAAACATCAAAGTTAAGTGATAYATTTCTTGGCAACCCATTTAGCTGTAGCATCAGCAAATACAAGATTATTTCATGAAATCATATTACAGATTTTTTTTCAATATGTATTTCTTTTGATATACAACTATTTACAATTTAATTATAGACACTGTACCGACATATAGTTTATCCTGTGCATTTCTTTGGAAAAAAGTGGCAATACTCAAAATTAATGGGAAATTCCAGCAGAACACTCCAACATCTGTGGTTTTGGATATATTTATAAACTAAATGAAGATACTAAGTAAGTATTTAAGTATCAAAACTTGGTGATACACAACTGTTCAAGCCAGTAAAAATCTAAGCTGACTACCTAGTGTTGCCAAAGTGACATTTGACTGACTGACTATCAGGAAATGCAAATTAAAGCCCATAACCAGAGGAAATTCAGCATCTGCAAGCTAATTGAAGTCATGAAGGCAAAACTGGTAAGTATTAGGAAAGGAATTACAGAACAAAATACAAAGCATCATTATGGACCCTTCAAATCTACACCTCAAATACTGCATGGAGTCTCAGCTCCCCATCTCAAAAAATTTACAGTGAAACTAGAACAGACAGACAGAAGGCCAAGAATCATGACTGAACATATGAACTGCTCCACATGAGGAGAGTTAAACAGATTATGACTGGATTGGAGAAGCAAAGCAACATTGAGCAAAATGAAGATTTAATAGATGTCACATCTTAAGTACCTTCAGAGGGTGATTATAGAATTATTATTCATTGTATCTCACAATACAAGAACTAGGGTCATCAAACAACCCAAGCAAACAACAGGTTTAAAGCAAAGAGACAGAAATATTTTTTCAGAATGAGCATAATTATACAGGCTATATCATGGAGACCAAAAAGTAAATTGCTTCAAAAAAAGCAACTAGACATAATATTGGAAGAAAAGTCTATTGAGAGCTACTAAGATGCAGATATAAATTCATCTCAGGAAACCCCAAAATTTCAGATCATTGGAAAGTAGGAAAATATCCTTGGGGAAAACATGTTAGAAAAAAGTATCCTAGGAGAAAGATCAGTGCACACTCTCTCCATTCTTAAATTCTTTCTACAAGATCCACAACTGGCCCTTGTCAGAGACAGGAAACTGACCTAGTAAGTCTATGCTAGTATTAATATTAAAAAGTATTATTATTTTGGCATCCATGTGCTATTCTTCATTATCATTGTGAAGAATTTAGAAAAAAAAATCAAAATTTTTAAGTGTGTTTTCTTATTTTATATATTTTAGTAGCAACTGTTATTTGTATGTTTAGATATTTATGATACAGTACTAGTGTCTCTTTCATTGAAAAATACTGAAGAAAACAACGTGCAATGAGACAAAAGGTTTAGGTAGAATACACATGAAAATACTGAGAAAAATGTATACTTTGATATCTAAGACTTTTAATCATGAATGAATGTACCTTGGGAAGTGGTTCATCTACATAAATCCATTCATCTGATCCTGGTTCAGTTGGTGGTAGTGCCACAGGAATGGGAAGAAGCAGATCTTGACTGGCACCTGGTAAAAGCTTTTTTGCTGGTGATATTTCTTGAGCAGACCCTTGTATATGAACATACAATTAATACCTTCCAATGTATTTTAAGTATCAATAAACAGAATTAGGCATCTATGCTACTCTGACAAGTTCAAAATAATGGAACATATTTAGTATTTAATTACTTAAGTGTTGTTCATAAAAAAATATACTAATCAAATCAGATCAGTGATGCCACAGTTATAAAATTGCTTTCCAGTTAAGCTCATATTTTGCAGGATTGATACTTTTCTAAAACCATTACTGTGAGAGAAACAGGAAGATAACGAATTAGTATGTGTGCATATGAAACAAATTCTTTACCAGGTAAACCAAGGCCAGTGGTGGTGATACAATTCAGAGATTCATTATAACCATCATGATTTCAAGGGCTCCCTGCTTAATTAAAGAACAGTTGTAAACACTTATAGCTTTCATGCTAGGCTTGGGAAAGTGAATCAAGAAAAACAAACATTGAAGAAGAAACAAACAGATAAATTGAGCTAAATCTGCCCTAATATGGAAAATACACCTTACTCTAAGGAGAAGCTGCGAAGTATGAAAGATGATGCATGGGAAAAAAGAAAGAGACAGAAAAGATCATGTGGTAGAGAAAGAAACAAGTGAAAAACTAACCCTGCTAACCTATAGTATAGCAAAATAATACTAAATGTCGTTAGCAGTTTCCGAGCATGATTCAACCCTAAGATCTGAACTGACCTCTGGAAAGATATCAGCATTTCCTCAGTGATCATAGAAGGATACTACAACAACTAGATTTTTAAGTTAACTTAATTAACTGCTCAGAATCATGTGCATGAAATCTGGCAAGTTTTGCTGTGGATTTGAAAATATTCAAAGAAAATAAATAGGCTTGCATTAAACCACTGTTGTAACAGTCTTATCTTTTTGTTTGAAAGAAGCTTAACATTTAAAGAAGAGATGCATTTTGGTTTACTTTAAGTGTGACAAACCCGCCTCTGAAAAACACTGTCTTGCTGGGTGTTTCAGTGGAAACACTGCTGTCATTCTCATGATTTCAGTTTATAAAAAGAACAAAATTGTTGGCCATATAAAATATTCCAGTTACTTCAGCTTCTGCTAAATATTTTGAGAACCAATCTCTGGATTTAGCTCTACCATGTCACTCCCAGAATCCTACTGATGTCTGACTAATAAATATAGATTCTCATACCTCTGTTCTGCTTATATAAACCTAATAGTGAAGGACAGCTTGGAATCTATCAGCATAAATATGAAATTAGACATTATTAACTGACCACAGGGATTACTTCTCCATAGGGAGTAAATAGTCTTTACAGCACTTCTACAGGATAGCTGGATTCTAACCAGAAAATCTCAAGTCCATTTGCATCAATAGGTATTTTGCCACTGACTCCAGCAGGGCTCTGAATTATATCAAGCATGTAAAAAAACCAATCCCAACCAAGTAGTTCTCTGAAAACACTCCATCCAGTTTTCTGTCAGGTGTGATATTTCCAAGAATTTTTCACGAACTGGAAACCTTGTGCAGGAGTAGTGGTCTAAACTTTTACTGTTAAGAGTGCTTTTCAAGCTAATACTTTTTTTTTTTTTCTTGGTGGTAGAAGACACATCAAGACTTTCTTGCAATAATTATGAAGAAAAAATCTGGTTATTCAGAAGTCTACTAATCCTGGTTTACTTGATGCATCTTTTCCCCTGGATACTTCATCTTTTTTCCTTCTTTATTGTTAAATGATTCTTTCATTTTGGGTGATTAAGAGGAAAAATGGAATAAAGATGCACCAAAACACATGTCAAAACCACTCCAAGTTATCTATATTTTTAAGCTGCTGCTGATAAATGAATATATGTTAATGGCAAGTTAGTCTTTCTTATACTATTATGCTATCCCATATGGTGAAGGTGCTAGCTGTAATATTTAAACCAGAAAGGACAGACTGAATTTAGTAATCCTTTACTTCACGGAGTTTAAGTAATTCCAATCAACACTATCTTTTAAATATTTTAAAACTTTTTCTCAAATTATCTTTACAATTATGTGAAATTGGCCCATATTCTCTGAAAAGGTAAAAACACCACAGAGAAGTTCAGAGTTCTGGTGCAGTTATCACACATCCCCAAACTCCTGCAGAGCCAGTGAAAATGTATGTTTCCATATAGTTTTATATATTAATTATTAGTGTTAATTATAAAGTCTTTTCTTACTGAATTGTAGAAAGTAAGAACAGGAAAACTTACTTCTCTTCTGCTTTTTGGCAATTTCTTCCATTATAATTTCCTTCACTGTTTCGCACACGAGACTTTCTTCTGTCTCTGCATTGACTTTCACTAGAATATTTTGATGGACTGAAAACCATTTCTCTAACTTTGGCCATGTGTCTAGAAATCCTGAAATTCTACAAAGATCATATTAATGTATAAAATTAAAATCTAACTAATGGAAAATAAAACATTTTCCCAAATTAATAAACAAAAGAAAAAGCAGACCATATAATTTAATACTAAAACAAACCCAAGCAATATTTTTTGCAAAATAATACTCCATCCACATCAACCCCTTCATTTTCAACACAGGAAAATTTTCAAAATCCTACTGTTAACTAGTCTTATATATTTCTTACTCTTTCTTGTCACAAGCTAAACTTATTTTCTTATATCACAACTAAAACAATAATAATCAATAATCTAATAGTCTGAAATAGTTAATAGTATCAAATATTTAGAAATGAAACTTGTTCTTGATTTTGCCCTTTATGTAAAGTTAAACATCCAATGATTCAATAAMAAATATAAAACTAATTCTTTTTTACAAATGTAAAAGTGGAAGATATCATTTCAGAAAATTTGTAATTCAAATCAAGTGCATTTCACTCAAGGGCAGTCACATAGCTCATGACATAGCTCAGATATATATATGCACAGATATATATACAGATATGTATATGTATGGTTCATGCAATATATATCTGAAAAAGAAATTCTGCCTGGAAGAATACCTTGGAAAAGCAAAACACATGAATTCTTATCTTCTAGGATTATTTAAATTGTGCTGAAAATGAAAGTACTCTTTAGGCTCCATGTTAGAGAAACTCCTAAGTAAATTCTTAATATTAGGCACGTCAGTACTACTACGGATCACATATGAGATTCAAATTAATTAATGCCTAAACATCTGGCTGAAGCAACTTTTTTGTAATTCATAAAACATACCTATGTAGCACCTGGTCCCTGGCTAAGTCAACCTTCTCTTCTAGGATATCAGCAGCTGAATTTTGATTGTTGTTCTCCTGTTCAGTTTGAGATGACTTTAATTTATCTGTTGTGTGGAAAACAGCATATATGAGCATATATTGAAAAAGGCAATTATGCAGACAGTTATTCACCCAAAGTAAGATAATAATTAAAAGAAAAATGTCAGGGTTCCTTGATCTTACATTTCTTCATTTAAAAATTGGGTACCAAACTTCCTAAAAGAAAGAAAAAGTCAGAGAAAATCATAGAAATATAAAATTAAGCTGGGAAGCACCTGAAGACAGTGTCTTGTTTCTTTCTCTGTTTAAATGAATAGCCAATTATAGCACTAACATTTCCTGATGGATGCTTGCAGTCATAGAAATCTCCAGTTGTACAGACAGAGCATTCCTGCGGGTGGACTATTTTCAGGCTTATCTATTCTAACAGTTAGAAGGTATTTTCCCAGTCTAATCTGAATCTTCCTTGAAGTAATTATTCCTTTTCACAACAATGGGCAGATATTCCACTGCATTGGAAGACAAGGTATTCTCTCCCTTTGAGTCTTCTCTAAATTTAAAAAACCCTTCAATTTATTAGAAATAAGCCATTTTTTACAGATTTCTGATTTTTTTATTGTTCTTTTGACTCTATCACCACATTACATCTTATGAAACAAATTCTGTTTGAATTTCTGAGATTATATCTGTATTATCACATTTTCAAAGTGTTTTGGCAACACAAAGTCTTTAAATTAACGAGAATTTCAAGTGTCTATACATTTACCTTCAATGCATTGTTAGCAGAAGCTCTAAAGATTTTGCCTCATCCTCACTCCTACCTATACATAAAAGCTAAAGGTAAATGGTGCTTTGTGCATGTACCATGTAAGTGCTGCAGTGAAAACAATGAAGAGGAATCTCCTTATAATTTGGACAATATGGGACATATTCATGAAAAGAACATATGTTTCGCCAAGGTGAGTAAGGGCAGTAAAAATGTGTGGTCTGGAAGTGAAACAGCCCTCAAAAAGCCTTTGATGCCTTTGCCTTTGTTGGCTCAAATTGACAATTTCTGATTGTCCACTGACTAAGTGAAGACAAGACAAAGGCAGTAATCAATAGGGAATGAACATTGGCACTCCCAGGGATTGAACGTTGGCACATCCCTTTGTTTATCATTTCCCTCATCCCTTTCCAAATGTGTCTCCTGGAGAAAAATACTATTTACACATATTCATTTGTAATGAGGCATATTTCTGCATCTGTTGTAACTTGTTTTTTTTCCAGATGCTATTTTATGTGATATCTAACACCAGCCACTGTGCTATCTCAGCTCCAGTAAGAATTCAGTACAAATACAAACATATGCACATGCACTTATACACTTCCGATCTGCCTTTGACTGAAACAAATAAAAGTATTTGAAATAACCTGGAAGCATTCAAGGTGACCATGCACAATTACTGAAAGTGATACTGTGAGACATAGAAAAATTGTGCAGTAATGCTATTTTGCTCCAGTAAGTAAAACTTACAGGTATATCTGGTAAATAATGTTTGGGATTAATGTGTTACTTATACTTAGTCATGTACTTTTAGATGGCTAAAGTTAAAAGGAGCCTTACAAATGGAGAAGAAAACTGTCAAGAAATCTAAACAATTTCTAATTTCATAATTGTCAGAGGAAAATATAGATATTATATAATTTACTATTTTTAATTAAAATATGCAACTCGCTATTGTGTTGCAAAGTACTCACAATTCAGTCATTTCATTGTTATAACAATCTTTACATTCCCCATACATCAGAATATGCGTGTCATTTTACTTTGTTAAAAGTAGTTGGAAACTTACACTTCAGGTTAGCCACACGTTTCAGCACCACAGTGTCTGAAATATCCAATAATACAGAAACATCAAATGCAGGTGAGGTAACAGGAGGCTTGTTAGGGGCTCTGGGGTCTGTAACAAGTGAAAGCTTTCCAGAATTTGCTTCTTTTGCTTCTGGATCAATGCCTGTATAGGCTTTTTCAAATAGTTTTGCCTGATTAATTGTCATTGGAAACCCATCCACAATCCACCCCTTCTCTGGTGGTGTTTGGCTAAAAATAAATGGAGAACCAGAATTATACAGTGAATTGATAGCATAATCATAACATCTAAAGAAGAGCTTGCCCTAGCAGTCTTTCATTCTGAATTCAGTATATTAAATATCCTGATGAATACAAAATATCACAGACATAATTAAAACTTAAACTGTRAAGTAATGGATTTTAAATCAGAAAAATAAAATCAAGCCTAACTAAAAGTGAAAAAAAACAAAAACAAAACAATTTTTGCTGTCTTGATACATAGTTTTCAAAAACATTCTCTATACAGACCATAATCAGAGGTGTAATTTCACTATTTTCTCTATTAACTTTGGCACTGAAGTAACAAATAGCAAAATCTGTTTCATAACTTTAAAATATACTAATGGGACTAATATAACTTAAATGATATTAATGTGGGAATTTAAGTGCTAATTGCACATCAGGGTAGTTGAGACAATTTTCTGTCAAACGAGTACACAAAAATAACTAGTAACCTAACTGCTGAAGTATGAATGCTTGGATTATGCATTTCACAAAATCTAAAAGAAAAAATACTAGCACGTGCTCATTAGCTTCCAACTAATGAACAAAATAGAGATATTAGTCATATTTAATGCCTATGTGATATCATGTATATTTTTACTTACCTTCAGTAGTGTACAATAATGTCTGCATAATTTAGGGCTAGACTTTACTGCTAGCATTCTACTGCTAGCATAAAATGAGCACTAACTAACTTCACTAATTAGCTCCACTTTCCAAGAAGAAGACTCCAGCATTCAAAAAAATACCTTAATAAAGAGAAATGCCTGAATCTGGACTACAAGCTGGATAATTACATTCTAAATAACTGAGGAAAAAAAGCTATACAGTTTCATACTTAATGGCTTCCAATAGGATGTCAATTAACAACTCATCGGGAATACTTTTTCCTTTCTTCAACAATTTCTGTGATGCGGCGCCAAGTTGGGCACGTACAGATAGCTGTGGAAGAATGCAACATAAGACTAATATGCTCAGAATGTTCACAACACTCACTGTTAAAAAGAGTATGATTCTACTTTATATATTATATATCATATTATATTATACTATAATATACATATTACACTACAATAAATATATATTTATTTAGATTCAATATTTATTGTGTTTATTGATATTTACTATGTATCAGCTATAATACCGTTTCAACTGATGTAAAATAGTTTCAGCTGATGTAAAAAAGGCCTAATTTAATTGAAATCTCCAACTGATTTCCATCATTACATCCATGAAAATGCCAGACAGAAACAAGGTTGAGAAACAAAGGATATGAAAGCCAAGAAATAAAAAATTAAGTGTCCTGGTCCTAAGCTTATTCTGATTTTCACTACCACACTAAATCCACTGACAGTTTCCTACAGCAGCATTTAACTTCAGTAGTTCTACAGGGATTCTTTTATATCTTAGCTTTCGAAGTATTTTCCAGTGAGCAATAAAGTCAAAGACATCATTGTAGAATTAAGTATTTTTGAACATAAAGAAAAGAAACCTTGTCATGGGATGAATTATCTGCTTAGCAGCAGCAGGATTAGGCATAAATTTTTGCTAACTCAGAAATTACATAGAAAGTACCATATCTTACGTAAATGTGAGATTTAACAAGAAGATATAGAGCTTTAACAATACGTACAACTCTAACCGACATATACAGGAACAGATTTTCACAATAACTCTTTTCATATTTCATACAAAAAATGCTTGCAGTGAGGTCAATAAATTAATTCAGAATGATGAAAGGGTGTCACTGTTTAAGTAATTTAACCATTTTAACTAATGCATCTTTATAAAGCAGAAGCTAAAATTGGATTACAAACCTTGGATAGGCCATCCTGACTGTTATCTGATTTAAATTCTTGCCCAGATGGATCCTTTTTGACAGGACAATTGCCTGAAATAGGTACATTACAAAGTTTGACAATTCTATAATATTTATTACTATACATAAATAATAGAAGTATATGCCTCATTATTGTTCTTTGAACAAATCAATACAGAAGGTATATATGATTGTTACAATCATAGGACCATTGATTAATTCAGGTTGGAAGCAACTTCTGGAGGTCTCCTAGTTGAAGTTCAACCTTCTGCTCAAAGTGGCATCAGTTAAAAGGTCAGACCAGGTTGGCCAGTTGTTTAGCCTGTGTGATACTGAAAATCTCCAAGGATGGAGACTATACTACTTCTCCAGGCAATTTGTTTCTATGCTTGATGGTTCTCATGGGGAAAAGGCCTTGTCTTATATCTAGTCAGAAGGGCAACAGGAAGGGCTTTTACAGGTATCTCCACAGCAAAAGAAAGGTTAGGGAAAATGTGGGCCTGCTGAAACAGACATGCAAAAGACTGAGGTATCCCAAGSCCCTGAGGCTAGCAGGAAAGCCTGCAGCAAGAAAGATTTACCCTTGGTGAAGGAGGATCTGCTTAAGGAACACTTAAATAAACTGGAAATATACAAGTCCAAGGGACCTGATGGCATATACCCACCCGTCCTGAGAGACCTGACTGATGCCATTCCTAGGCAACTCTCAATAATCTTTGAAAGGTCCTGGTGACTGGGGGAGATTCCTAGGACTAGAAGAATGCAAGTGCCATCCCTCTCTTCAAGGAAAGCAAGAAGGGGGAATTGGGGATGTACARGCCAGTCAGCTTCACCTCAGTCCCTAAGAACTGATGGAGCAAATAAGCATGGAAACCATTTCCAAGTATATTAAGGACAAGAAGACGATGGGGAGTTGTCAGTGTGGATTTATGAAGGGAAAATCATACCTGACTAACCTGACAACCTTCTACAATGAGGTGGTGGGCTCAGTGGTTGAGAGAAGATCAGCGTATGCAGTTTACATTGACTTTTGACACTATATTCCTTAACATCCTCATAGACAAACTGATGAAGTATGGACTAGGTAAGTGGACAGTGAGGTGGACTGAAAACTGGCTGAACTGCCAGGCTCAAGGGGTTGTGATCAGCAGTGTGAAGTTCAGCTGACGGTCAGGGATTAGTGGTGCAGCCCAAGCACTGATTCTGAGACCAATACTGCTTAACATCTTCATTAACAACCTGCATGATGAGACAGAGTGCACCCTCAGCAAATTTGCAGATGGTACAAAACTGGTAGGAGTGGTTGATAGAGCAGATGGCTGTGCTGCCCTTCAGAAGGACCTGAAGAGGTCAGGCTGGAGAAGAGGGCAGGCAGGAATCTCATGAAGTTAAGCAAAGGGAATTGCTTCTGGTGAGGAAAACCCCATGCCTTCAGCACCAACTGGGGGCCAACTGTCTTGAAAGCAGCTTTGCAGAGAAGGGCCTGGAGGCCCTGGAGGAGAACAAGTTGACCATGAGCCAGCAATGTGCCCTTGCAGCAAAGAAAGCCAACAGCATCCTGGACCACATTAAGAAGATACGGCTCTGGTGAGACCACATCTGGGATGCTGTGTCCAGTTTGGGACTCCCCAGTGTAAGAAAGACATGGATATATTGGAGCAGGTCCAGAGAAGGGCCCTGACGATTCCTAAGTCTAAGAGCATCTGACATATGAGGAGAGGCTGAGAGCTGGGACTGTTCAGCCTGGAGAAGAGAAGGCCTGAGGGGAATCTTATCAATGTGTAGAAATATCTGGGGTGGGGAGGGGAGTAAAGAAAACAGAGACAGATTCTTCTTAGTGGTGCCAAGTAAAATGACAATAGGCAACAGACACAAACACAACAGAAACAGAGGAAATTCCATTTAAACATAAAAATATTAACTGTAAGGGTTACGGAATATTGGAACATGTTGCTTAGTGGAGTCTCCATGCTTGGAGATGTTCAGCATCCAGCTGAWCATAGTCCTGAACAACCTGGAGTAGTGACCCTGATTTGAGGAGGAGGATTGGACTAGATGATCTCCAGAGGTCTCTTCTACCCTCAATCATTCTGTGATTCTGAGTTTAGGTAGCTGAGCCCAGTGTCAGTTCCTTTGTTGATAAGATCTGTTGTAAAGAAAGGTGAAGTGAAGGGAGGTGAGGGCTTGCCCTTCCTTCCTTTGGAAGCTGCTTTTAGGCTGAAGCTCTCATCCTGGACCCTGTCTGTGGTACATTACAGCTGTGAGCAGCCATTTCTGCACTTCATATCCTGTCTCCTCTGGCCCACACCTGCTGACTCGAGTTCCTGGCTTGACCTCAGACTTGCTTCATTGGCAGAATTGCTGGGTTATCACCAGATTGAGGCTCACGCTGATCAATGTCTCTGGACCTGATAGTGACCCTGACTTCAGTCGATATCCTCACTCTTTGTTGGTGAATGTTGGCACTTCCTGCTTCACTATTGCTCTTGTCACCTAGCTCACCTTCCTTCACGGAGAAGCCTGCATTTGCTGCTGCCAGACAATAGGAATGTGTGGAAACAGGAAATTCATAACGGAAACTACTGTGAAAACTCAGATGCCATGGATACTACCTCAAACGTACATGAGAAAGGGGAATTGCCATTTAAATCTAATAAGATAAGATAAGAATTAAAATTAAATTTTATAAACAAATATATACATATATAAATAAAATATATACACACCTTTGGTTCCATTGATAGGTGTTTCTGTGTGGAGTTTCTTTAGAAATTTCAGTGGTGATTTTGATAAGTTCTTCTGGACCTTGTATCAATTATGAAAGGAAATGGATTAGAAAGGAAATTACATATTACAGGAAAAACAGGCCTGTCAATTCAAGCTGACTCTTGAAGTCTTATAAGTCAAAACTTAGAATTAAGTTTGAAATTGAGTAAAAAATTGAAATAATATGCTTTCTTCCTTATATATTTCATTCTCATCTCCCTGCGGAACCAAAACCAAAATTAACAAAAATGTTTACCTCATTTTGTTCCCCAGAGCTCTCTGCTTCTTGTAGAATGACATTGTGTTCACTTTTCATTTCATTTTTAAGAAAAGCTTGGATGGCCTCCTGAACCAGAGTATCAACAGATAGTACCTGAATATTGCAAACTAATACACAAAAAAATTAGATAACTTTACAATTTGAGTTGAGCATAAATACAGGGAGCCTATTACTGGCAATTAAATTTATGATTTTGTTTGGGCTTTTGATGTAAGTTGTTTCCACTGTCTCTTCTCTGTAACCACTCCACAGTGTGTATCCATAATCACATAGCTATCTTGCTAGTCTCTTCTATAACAAACATCCCCAGCGAAGTTTGCCAAAAGCATTTTCAAATTCTCAATGCAGAAGTAATACTATATTAACTGTATATGCAGGTTCAGGTGGTTTTAATCTTATTTTGGAAGATAATGAATTAATGACTTGCAACCAACCCCTGCAAAATACAGATGCATCTGAGGTTCAAGCATTAGTAATGCAAGGATTTGCCCAAACTATTTTCATTATAAGAGTGGGCTTTTAAGGCAAACAAACATTTTTAAGAATTTAAGGCAAAAAAAATAATATATCTCTCTACCTTTTTCAACAAACTTTACACAGGTAGTTTTTCCACTAAAAAGCTTTCCCAAAATACATCCCTTGATAGGAAATGGAGGAAATACAGGTGGTGAAGATTTGGGTTTTGGAGGATAGAAAATCTCCATCAGTCTACGAAGCACGTGACCCAATATGTTATTATTAAGAGGAGGTTTGTTTTCACTGTTCTCTTCAGTTGGGCACCATTCCCCTGTCATACTCTGTATAAATGACAAATTACCGAATAACTTGTCAATATGCCTCGTCTTTCATCATACTAAATATATGTATTTATACACAAAGACAATACATGCAATAACCAAATCTGAATAGTATTAAATAATAATATTATTTAATATTATTTAGAATAGATCCTTGTTAAAAGCTGTACTCATATCATAATCATTAAGCATTTATTGATATTTACTAATATTTAGTTGAGAGAGAAAAGTACTCCTACAACCATTTTTGTAGATCCCTAGAATAATTTTTTTTTAATTCCATAAATATGAAAAATCATTTCACCAATACCACAGAATGAATCAGTAGCAGATTTTTGAAATAGAAGCCCAGTATCCTAATATTTAACATTCTAAAAACTGGGCAACATTATTGCCCAGTATCACACATAAATCTTTGAAAAATTTTATGGGCAAAGATTTCATATATTTGCCTAACACACATTCAATAGAGAGAAAAAAAAAGAAAAATTAACAGCTCCAAACAAACAAACCACCATATAATTCAAGCAATTTTAAGGGAAGGGAATACTGAGTAGAAACTTCCAGTTCATCTGCTCTGAGACCAACATAAATTTATCAGTGGTATGAGTTACCAGCATACAGCTTAATGAGGTTTTGCTAGTAAAGATACTCTCACTGACAATCACATCAGAAGAAATATAAAAATGGAAGGATGTAGTCAAAAGAATTGAACACAGAATTGTGCTTTTGCTATTCTACCAATATATACTCTACCAGTACTGGATCCTATAACACTAGGAAAGTCCAGATGTGCAGTCTATGTTATGAGGAGCTAAAAGAGAACACTTTAGCATGCAGGATAATACTAGTCCTGTATTAACTATTATTTGGTTGCAGGCTACTAAACAGCTGTTTTGAAGATATGTGGACTACTAATATTCCCAATTAGATTCTGGCTTGTCACCTCATTTGGGGTGCACAATAAAGGGTTGAGAGGCAAAGTCAAATGTTTCAGCAAGAGAAATTCCAACTATGAAAAAAAATGAAGAAAAAAAGTGTTCACAATGAGAGTGGTTAAGCACAGGAACAGGTTGCACAGAGATTCTGTGGAATGTCTACTTTTGGAAATACTTGAAAGCTGACCAGACAAGGTGCTGAGCAACCTTATCTGACTCGGAAGTTGGTCTTGCTTTGAGCAAAGAGTTTGAACTAAATGACCTCCACATCCCTTTCAACCTAAACAATTGTATCATTCTACAAATTAAATATTTCATCACCATCAACAGAAGCAACCAGTTTCAAAGGTCTGCTGGAAGATAATGTTTTTAATTCATGTTCCAGGTAGAATATGCAACCTTTTCCTGAACTTACTAGTATGAATGATATATCGCCACAGCACACATCCAACTAACAGAACTTGATCAGTGTTGACTTCGAACATATATGCATTAGATAGAATAACACAATGTAACTTATTATCACTCTAAATTAAAATATCACGTATTTTTAATCAGTAAAAACAAACAACAAAAAAAATCTTTTTGAGTTGCACAATATCCCCTCTCTAATATATCTCAGAAAATGTACTTCTTAATATGTAATTGAAAAAGCATGCTTAAAAAAAACAAATCCTTTTCTTATCTGAACCATTCTTCCTTAAACATATAAGTAGAGATGGATCAGTTGTTTTAAATTCTATCAGATCAGGAAAAATCAACTCCAAATGGAATGGGCTCCCCATTCGAAGTACTCACCTTTCAGATTTCTTGGCCATTTAACTAGAAGATTGCTAGACTGTACCTGTCTTGAGCCAAAGTAGCTTACCTGTCAGAAACAAGTTTTCAGGTATCCAGGTGAGAGTTATATTACTCCTGGTCAACACTCTTGATCGAAACTGGAAATTATTTGATATTTTGAGCAGTGCCTACTGTTATGCTTGTTTTGGGTGATTCCATTAATTTGTTAAGTGATTAGCCACAACTGATGATGCGGTAGTTTCCAAATATTTTCAAGCTTAATCTAATGTGGAATGTGCAATGGACTGATAGCACTGTATTTTGTTCTTGTATTTTATCAAATATATTTGACACTTTCAGTCAGTATTTCTAATGAAAACTTAGTATTCTTGAGAGATGCCAAATTGCCTGTGCTGGGCTTTTTTCTTAAGGGTTAAGAAAATCAGCATAAACTTTGCCAGAATACCCTGCCAATACATTTCTATCTAGAAGCAATAATTTGAAGGTATTAGCTGTTCACTTAGGTTTTTAGAAGACATAAGTATGAATTGGTGCCAACAATTTTACACATGCCATATGATACCAGCTTTTGATGAATACTGATTCAGAAAGGCATAAGACTAAAAACATCTAGAAAAAAAATTTACTATGTGAATGTGCATTTGAAATGGACTGATAGCGAAAAAGAGGCTTTAAATGTGTCATTAAATGTTTGCAACCTTCAGTGCCCTTACATCTAGAGAAGACTACTGAGACTTTGTAATATAAACAACAATATGACTGAAAACTTAATTTTTCATTAGTGCTCCTCACTAACTTTTTTCTGCCTGTCTGTCCTGTGTGTCTCCCTGTTGGTCTTTTATATATGCCTTTTTTCACCTAAAGAAAGTGGTAATGAAGTTCATTACATGAGTTGATATGGTCTGAACAAGGACCTTATAAATAGACAAATCAGAAAAATATGTTAAGATTGAAACCAAAGTAAATTGAACTGTCAGGCATTCACTACCAAAACTCATAACAAACATTTATACTCACTGCAAAAGAAAATGTACCAACTGGTTCAGGATGTGGATAAAAGCACACATATATGTTGTAGTTTTAATTTCCCAACAAGTCAAAGACAGGCTATTTGCCATGATTTTGCCTTATTCTAGTTTAACAGGTTATTTGAAAAGACTTAATATGTAGCGGGATTTTTTTTTTCCCAAAGAAAAGCATCATTAATGTAATTTGGAAAAAATTGTACAATACATTTTAACAGGGAAATATTCATCGTTCATCTTTCATTTATGAAATTACATTAATGTATTGTAAAGTTGAAGAAAGCACCCTGATAAATAGTTACTTGTATTGTAACAGAAGGTTAACAAAAATGTTAGCCATTTTTAATAATTTTCACAAATGTACCATCTTAAAATAAATGGATCACTCAAACCAGTAAATCTTGTTAGAAACCTTTAACTCAAAATTGCTAAAATTAAGACTACCAGGCTTTGTAACAGATGCAGTATTTCATTTTACTTCCTTTTGCTGGCTACTTTCTGTTGCATTTTCAAACGTGGTAACTTTAACTTTCAAATTCCGATTAGCTAAAAATCATTTGCATTACAATTAACATGTTGGTCCTACAAACTCAAGAGAGAAATATAATCAATGCTATATACAAGAATGAAATTATAACAGTGTTTTAAAATTGCACCAGTTCTCCAGTGCCAGCAATATAAAACATAGCCAAAGCCATATATTTTATACAGAAAATCAGGCAAGAGAAAAGAAAATGCATGTCGAAATCTAGTAAACTAGAAAAACTACTAAAAGAACAAAATGAAATGCCACAACAAAATGTTTATGGTTATGAAAAATCAAGGTGTATTATATTCCATCATGCCTTATCGGTTTGATGTACCTTGTATTCACCATAATCTTTTTCATCTAACAGATTCATTTTATTCAGCTCTACAAGTTGTTCTGGGCTTGGTTCACTTGGCAAAGGTTGAATTGAGGCTTGTTCATACATTGGTTTTCCATTAAAAAAAAATTCCTTCCAGTCAAGCATCAGTTTTAATGGAATTCTGCTGCAGAAGGAAAAAAAAAAAAAAACCACAGAATGAGTTACAAAGCAAAAATTAAGGGGGTTAGATATTTGAGAATAGTGGACCCAAATTTACAAGAATCACAATGATGAAACAAGCATATGCTAAACTGTAATGCTCTCTATAATTACTACAGTTTTTTATAAGTGCTTGGTTACTTATATGACAGCTGTAGGCACTTGTAGGCTTCAGTATTTTCACAAATGTGTCACCACACAATATTTGGCTAACAGAGCTGTGTAGTAACAGTTTTGCTATAGCTATTTTTTCCTGCTCCAAATATTCTTCCCTTTTGTGGAGTAAAGCCTCCTCTCACCAAAATAGAATTTTTTCCTGGAAGCTAAAATTAATTTAGAATTACATGAGTAAATAAAATAATTTTGTTTTCTTTTAGAAAGGAAAAATATTCATATGAAACAGCAAGACAAACTGCATATAGTAGCAAGCTAAATGCAAACAGGATGCTGACGTTTGTCACGTTAGAATTCTATGGCTGCTAAATAAACAATATAAATAACAGCTGAAATTTAACAAATGGTCAAAATGAAAGTTTCTACTATTTTGTAAGATCACATCAATTTGGACTTTCTTTTTTTTAGTAATGATTGTAGATAGTCGAGTGTTATAGCTTTAAATAAACTCTGCATGTGCTATTCAAAAATAATTTAATACCTATTGTATTCATCCTGCACAATGAAGTGTATGGAAGGACAGACAAAGCATACCTATAGTGGCAGTAAATGCAGATACAACCTTGATATGCATACTTTGGAAAGATATTTCAAATATCTATACATATTGTGCACCACTCAGTACAAGCAAATGTGACACTAGCTTACACTGGAACCATGACTGTATTGGACAAGGAAGTCGTTAAATCATCAATAAACTGTGTCTAGGCTGACTATTTTATTATGTACTTCTGGGCCTAAATTTATATAATTTCCATAAAATACAATGCTAGGTATTTCATATGGTTACAGCTTTATTATTTTAACATACAATTACACTAAAAGGCAATGAAGATTTTGGCATACTTTCTAATGCTGTAAGCCTTACCCCATAGTCTAATCAGTGAATATTAATGAAAGAACAACAGCACACCCTGTTCTATGGTTTTGGAAACACTGCTACAGCACAGGCATTAGAGGTTACTGCCTTTTTAGGACCTTCTCAGAAACCCTGTGCAATTAGGGCATGTCAGAAGAGAGAATCACAGCATGTAGGACTCAGAAGATTTTGGACTGAGTTGCTACTCTTAGGATAGTCCAGGCAGGACTTAGGAAATTAATTCTGTTTATATTATACTGAGGAAGAGTTCAGCTAGTGGAGCAATCTAGAATGAGATGAGCACCACTCAGTTTTTAACTTCTAAACTAAAGAATCTGTTCATTAAAAAGGAAATCAGTAGTTCCACAAGCTGTAGAACTAGTGGATCTTGGTCTCCTAAGGATTCAAGTTAGTTGACTTTTCAAGAAACTATGCTAAGGTTTTAGCATTAGTTCACCCTGTATTACACATCAGTGAATCATCACACGAAAGTAGTATCATCATTTCCCCACACACACTAATTGGAGCTGTCCTGTAAGATAACTGAGAATCTACATAAGATGTTATGGTGCTTAAACCAGTCTAAATAATGAAGCCTAACAGCTACCTAACAGCTGTTATTTTTGCCAAACAGCTGCCATACTCACTTGTTTGTCAGCAGACGATACTCTCCTATTTTTGTTGACAAATCAATGATTTGGTCCATCACTTCCCAACATATAGAATAATGCTTTTTATAACGTGCCTGAGCTCTTTCAATGGCAATTTTCTCACGACGTTCTCTTTCCTTGATGATTTGTTCTTCATAATCAATTTTTTCTTGTTTTGCAAGAGCCTAGAATTTTTTTTTTAAAGAATAAATTTGAGATTGCAAAGAAAATGAAAGTGCAGAAGTGCACAGTCCTGGAAACGAAAATGAACTTGCTCATTTAAGTCAAGAAATGAAGACAACTAGATTCTCACCAGAGTTAGATAGGTAACAAGCAGATTAACACATAGACAAATCTAAAAACTTTTGTTCATTCTATAAATTCCAGTTTGTTTGCTTTCTAACTGCTAAAATATAATGAAATAAAGGAGAAATAGATTCTTTCTTTCATGACAAACAGATTAAGAGCATATTCAGTGCTTAGGGGGCAGGAAAATWTGAAATGATGCTGTCTACTCTTCCTAAGAAACAACTATGCAGATGCATTGGTAAAGGCTTAGTTCCACCGAAATCCACAATGGAATACTCATTTAGAATATGTGAGAAATAATTTAACTCACAAGATTCTTATCAGCAAATAATTTGATATTATTGATGCTGTTCAATCTTTGAGAAAGATTTCTGGCCATGGTAGAAAATTATCGGTAGTTCCTGTGATGGTGAGTTCCTTTTGGACAAAAGGTTACTTAAAAAGATGTTGTAATCAACAGCTATAGCTGCTGATTACATAGGACTCCAGCTGTGTTAGAGGATTTGGAGCTGCTAATCGTTTTTGGCAGGAGGAAAATAAGATTTCTACTACCACTTTATGGCCTACTATGAGCATAGCACCTGGCAGCTTGCCACAGGATTATGCTTTTAATTTATTAATCAACTCCAAGACCCAAGGTAGAAATTAGTGCTCATGAGTGAAACTTCTCCAGCATTTTGTCAAAAATGGATGTTAACAGATTATATCTAAAGGAAATGAAAAAATGATTCTTGAAACAAGATCTTATGTCATTGTCTTTTGTCATTTTGCCTCTGCAAGACTGCCTTTTAAACTCAGCATTCAGAGATGTTTTCCTACAAAGTTAAAATGAGTTTGGAAGAAAAGATCAAAATTAGACTTTAAGTTGCTCAGCTTTATCCCTTATTAATTTGGCTGTAAGTTTGAACCTAGATAAAAGAATATATTCATCATTACATCACCCTGTACCTAGAAAAGTGTTCTAACAGTTGACAATACAAATTCCATCTTATAACAGGAAGGTACTGTAACAGTCCTGCAGCAATTCAGGGAGCAAATAATCTTTTACCGCTTCTCTATCAAGAGCTTCCTGGAACTCCTTCAGTCGTCTTTCTTCATATTGTTTTTCCCTGAAAATTCTGTTCTGTCTTAACACCTCTTTTTCATGTCGAACATGCATGAGTTGAACAGCAATCCTCCGCTCCTGCTGAGATTGTCTCATTAGTCTGTAAATAAGTTGCTCCTCCCGGTAAGCCTCCTAAAAGATAAAAAATAAGAGTATTAAGCACAGCTTATAAACTATTTCATAGACAGCTCTGTGTCTCCTATGAGAAATATGAATGGAGTCATATAACCGCATTTACCTGCTCATTTGGTACATAAATCCGGAATAACATACGTATCTATTTATAAGTACTATTTTTGTAAACTATATAAGAATTGTAGAATTATAGAAATGAATTCTAAATATGTCTTAACTGACATACTCAGTAAGAAGACATTTGTTCAGATTAACTCAATTTTAACTTGGATATTTCCTGTGTGCAAAGAAACTGCAGCATATTTCAAATAATTGCTTCCACACTTCTCTAGACTGCTCTGGATATCTAAACTAATGCTTAACCTAACCTAAAGTCTTGCCTCACTACTTTCGCAGTCCAGAACTACTTCTGAGTTCTAAGCAAAAGCATTGGCTTGCCTTTCAAACCCTGTTGCCAAATATCACTCCTACAGCAGAATTTTAGAGGAAATTTCTGATTCCCTGGACATTTGTTTCAGATGCAGCAAAACTGCTATGAAATGTATTCAAATTTAAGGACCTAAATAAGGAACTGATCTGAAGATTTCAAATTCATTTTCCTAAGAACAGAGGAACAAGTAAAGCCAGTTAGTAGCAGTACAAAAACCAAACCAAAATAAAATACCACTTCTATTTTCTTTTAATCTTGTTTATTTTCCATCAGCTGTCTGTGACAGAGAGGGCAGAACACATTACATAAATTCACCTATAAAAGAAAAATCAAACTTTATTACATATTATTATACTATTTATGAAAGAACTCTACAAAGAGGTCTAGATCTGTGCTACACAACGCAAACAGGGCATCTGTAATATATTTCTAACAGAAAGCTGCAAAATATGGCTATTTTAATTGCAATAATAAGAACAACAACTTTCTAATTAATTTAGATCTTTAATGCTGATGTTAGTGAGAAGCCAATATTTTTCAAACAAAACCCTCTCCAATTTTCAAGTTCCTTTCCCTTTACAATTGCTGGGAATAAAGTACATTCCAGTTAAATACTGGTGACTTGAGAACACTAAGCTGATACAAAAATCCCTCAACATTTTGCTTATTTTAGCCAAAATGTGAGCTTTGCACTCCCCTTTCCTAGCACTGAGTCTCATCACACTGCATGATAGTTCTAATGGCAAAGCTGTGGTCATCCCAGGCTTTAATCCCAGAGTGCTTCATCTGCATGCACCATTGTCTCTCTACAAAGCTTACCACAAAATAAGGATCTAATTTTGAATGCGTTTTGTTTTGTACTCTATTTGTAGTGTACTATTTGTACACTACCTTTCTATGCACAGAATTATCATCATGCATGCAACTGAAATGGAAAACAATGCAATAGTAACAACTTTATATGCACTTTAAATTTTCATATTCATGCTATGTGTCATTTGATATAGTTCAGGTGATAAAATTTTCCAATAGCACTGCTAATGAAGAGTTAATCTGTCCATTTGTCTCTAACATTCATGAAGCCAAGGCAATGAAAGGAGACATGATGCCCTTTGTTGCCTCAGTTTTATCCACTGCTTCTTTGGACTCTGTATTTCATTAAGATTTCAAAGAAGAGTAGAGGATGCACAGACTTTCCTTCCTATTACAAGTAAATATCATACAATCATAGAATAGTTTGGGTTGGAAGGGACCTTTAAAGGTCACTCAGTCCAACCGCCCTGCCATGGGCAGGGACATCTTCAACTAGATCAGGTTGCTCAGAGCCCCGTCCAACCTGACCTTCAACGTTTCCAAGAATGGGGCATCTACCACCTCTCTGGGCAACCTGTTCCGGTGTTTCACCACCCTCATCGTAAAAAATTTCTTCCTTATATCTGTCTAAATCTACCCTCTTTTAGTTTAAAACCATTCCCCCTTGTCCTGTCGCAACAGGCCCTTCTAAAAAGTTTGTCCCCATCTTTCTTACAAGCCCCCTTTAAGTACTGAAAGGCTCCAAAATCTTTAGTTGCAACTACTTATCCTCAACCATGGATCAGTACAGCAATAAGTACTCCACCAGAGGAAAATGGATCTTTAAATCCTAATTCACAGGGGATTGAAGGAGCCACGCTAACAGTGTGGTCATTTGTCACATTCAAACCATCAACTGCATGGTGCAAATAGTTGGCCCAGTGAGAAATCAAAGCACCTCATCTAGGTGAAWGCGCTCTTTATAAAGGAAATGGAAAGATGATTCTTCAGAACACTTCAGAGCAGCCAAAAGAGCCCTTTTCTTCGTTAACTGAAGGGTGGAGAACTTCGATATTCTAAGTGATCAAATATTTTGACATGCTGAGTAGGCCTAGAAAGAGCCAGCAGGAAATTTTTGAGGAACAAGAATATATGAAAAGGCAATTAACTTAGAGCTACACAATGGACAAATTAGGATTCAGAAGACTAAACTCATAATTTCAAAAAGGATGCTCATTGGATAGGAGAGTGAAGCCTTGGTAGCAGGAATGGACAAAGTACTAAAAACTAAGGTTGAAAAGTTTTGAAACTTCTGGGCATACTACAAGACAAAATAAAAATGGTAGTACAATTTGTTGACCTAACATTTTACATCAACTTCTTCACAGAGGACTGTAAAGTGTCTGAAGAAATTATAAATATCAGAAATGGGACATCTTAGTAATCATTTGAAAAATTACTACTAAGAAAGGATAATACATACTTTATTTACCTACTTGAGACAACAGTGGCATCCAGTGGCCAAACATTAATGTGTTTATGTTTCATGTTGTTCATACATAATTACTACATCATATTTTTCTATTTTTCTACTTCTTTAATTTATATACAAATGAAACAATTCTGTCCTGTTGTGTAGCCATAAAATTTATGACCAAAACTTATAGCTTAGTATATATAAATCTATTTGGTTGACAAGCAATAATCTAGTAACAATTCATTTCCCCTCCCATTTTCATCTTCTCAATTTATTGCTAACAGTTACTTCTTCCTGATAACTTTTTAAATTCAGAGATAAAATCTGAACAGTGCATTTAAAAATAGTGAGTACTTAGAACAAATACTTTGGTGGAGATCAAAGGTTCAGTTGGGATGAAGCCATGTTACTGTTAAACACTTTCAACTCCTGCCTATGAAAATCTGAATACCATCACTCTGTCTTCCACATAGAGGAGTGTCACGTAATTGTATTTTTTATCCTAGGCTCCAACTTGTAGTGTGCCAAAACTGAAAAATTTGAACAAGATTCTTTTAGTAGAGGTTTATATGTATGGACATGAAACACACTAAAGCACCCTGAAGGGATGAAATTCATTTGACTCTAAACAATGCCATGCCCTGTGTTCAAGTTTTATGCAGTATAGGTAAAAATCTGACCCTAAGGTCTACAAGAAAGCTACAATTTCAGTCTGCAAATCCTTTCTGGTTGTATGTCTAATGGAGAGAGAAGGTAATTTTCAACTACTTCATACATTTTTTATTTTTTAAAGAAAATATCTCAGTTTGCTTCACACTTCTTAAGTCAAGCAATATCTAATTCTGAAATCTCACAGAGTTGCAACCAGACACCTCTTCCTCTGCTAATTTAGAACCAAATTACCACTAAACAGATTCTCTGATCTGGTCAGACTACTGTTTCAGTCAGCTGCTCACTTGTCTTTCCTTCTAGTGACTTCTATTGTTCCTATATCAAGGCTGATTTTTCTTCCTGGGAAGTTAGGAGCACTATTGTTACTTCTGCCTTGCTTTGGAGCCTCACTGGAGCCAGTCTGATTGGCAGCACATTGCAACAATTCCTCCATCTCAAACTGACAAGGCTTGTACTATAACCGCAGGTGAACCAGCTGTCTGACCTCCTCGACAGCACCAGCTTTGCTGTCTTAGAGCTGCTGTATCCACCAAATGCCCCAGTGATTGCTGCTGGCCACTTGGCAATCAGCTGATAACCGTGACTATCAGAACCACTAGTCCTTGCTGCTGGGATTGTGCTGGGGCTGTAACAGCTGATAGGAGTTAAAGAGCAAGTTTTGGGACTACAGTGATTTCAGGCAACTGGGTTGCAAAACTTCTTCATGGCCTATGCATATCAACAAGAACATGCTATACAATCTCTTTGAATGAGAGCTCAGAGACAGGATATATGGATAGACGGACTCTTGGTCTAAGCCACTACAGTTGTTTTTCATAGACTATAGGTCTGGGATAGACTTTGAGAAGTCATCTAATTTCTAGATGCCTACCCCAACAAATTTAATTTTTTCCTAACAACTCCAAAAACACTTCCAGACATTATTTGCCCATGCTTAAATACATATATATATAATTTCAAACCTTTCCTTTTCAGAGATGCCACACATCTGAAGAGCTGTTATTATGCAACAGCAGTGGAGACAGGCTTGGCTACACTGGGTTCAACACATATGAGCTAAGCCAAGGATTCACAGTGCAATACTAAGATAAAAGATAACTAGAAATCACAGAAACCCAGTAAGTTACAGGATTCTGTTTGATACAATCATTACGAAAGAGAAGATCTGTGAAGTCAGTAATCTAAGAGCTGCTTTTTGAATGAGGAGTGTCTGAGGAGGAATCTGAAAAGCCTTGTGCTTTATGGGATAGGATTCAAATGGAATAACCTGCAACATCCATTTTTAGACACAACACAGACATCCTCCATAGACACAGTCTATTCCATAACACATCAAAAATCAAAGCTCTGATCTGCAAAATAAGTGTTTTGCTTCTTCGTATCACCCACCACAATCATTTCAGAATTCACCCAGTCCAGATATGACAAATTACATTTGTAAATACAGGTTTTCAACCAAGGAATGCCATGTTTATTGTTTTTTAATAAGCACTTTCTTCAGAACCAGTATACATTTTGATAATTTAAAATTCAACTTTGGGGTGCGGGGGAAATAGAAGGCAGGTCTTTTTAGCAATCTTAGCTCTGCTGCCTTCATTTGATCCTTTATGATCTGTAAGGATGAAGTATGACATAAAGGCGGCGAGAAAGAAAGGACAACGTTCCATATTTTTCAAGGGAAGACAATGGTTGGCATAAAAGTTATTTTCAGAGAAGTGTATATACCTCCCTTTATCCCCTCCAAATTTTATTCAACCCTCCAAAAATTCTGTTCTGTTCTATTTGTAAGCAAATTTTTAGATTACTAATTGTGCATGGGTTATATACTTCAGCATACATTTTCTCACCTCTTCAGCTTCATGTGCTATTAACTGTTCCATTAGCATTTTTCGTCGTCTCCTTTCTCGTTGTTCTCTGGCAAACGTATCTTCCTCTAAACGTTTTTGAATATTCCTTATATATTCATCATCTGAAGAAATATTTAATAGCTCAGTTGCTTTCTGTGCTGTAGTTTCTAGAGTTGTTTCTTGCAACTTTTGTGTTTCCAATGATTCTTGTATATTGCTGATTGAAAAGATTAAAAAGAAAAAGATCGCTGACTTTACAGGAATTATAGTTCTTAGATGTGTTTTCATACAGATCCCTGTATAGTTATGTGCAAGTCTGACAAATGCACAACAGCACTCTTTGTGGGCACTGTGGCTACTTCTTGATGCTTTTGTGCCCCACGATGACCACTAAGTCCAGAGGGCTCCAGCACTGTCTTGAGCCAACTGTGAGTTAGTTCATTTGCTAATATGAAGCCAAATTCTGCAGAATCAGGAAATAAGGATGGCTCACAGAATAGCAAAGAAAGACGGATTACTCTTCAATATATCCCTACACTCTGAGTGTAGTTTTGCAGAGTTATTAATCACAGGTTGTTTACATACAGAATTATCCATAGCAGTATGCATGAGTGCCACCTCTTCTGAGTATGGTATAGGTATCACTAAAGGTGACAGAATGACTATTACTTAAGATTATCCACAAATAAATCAACATACAGGTAAGTCTAAGGAGAAAGGTTACTTTTATTTTCTTTGAAACATGTTATTGTGTAGGTACATCCACAACCATTCTCATCTCTCTGCAAGTCTAACTGACCTTACAGACTCAGTGGCTGAAATCAACAGAGAAGAAGAGATGCACTTTGTGTCCTTTGTTGCTGCATATATGGCAAAAAGGAGAGAAGGAAGCTTGAGCCATCCCTACTACAACTAAATGTAAGGTAAAAACACTGTAACAGTGCTGAAGCTGGAATATTTGCAGTGCTAGTGGGACAATCACTCAAAGGACAATCACAGTTTAAAATAAACAAGCCATTACATTTTCCTCAAGTAGCTGTCTACATAGATAGTAGGCACCTGAGGTAGGGTCCTGTCTAATCTTAACAATCTAATATCTAAATATTACCTGCCAGTGACTTGGCTGTGTGCTGCAGAGGCATTTCCTGCCATAGACTTTTCAAACTTTTTAATCTCCTTGTATGTGTCCTGAAGAAATAACACAAAATTTAATGTGTCTTTTCTATTCACAAAGCATCATAAGGAGGGTTCAATAGACTAAGTATTAGGGAATTATTTTTATGTCATGTTAATACAACAGAAATGTTTACACTGAAAATATTTTACACGTCAGCTAGATAAAGAAAAAAGGCAAGACTATTTCCTTCTTCTATCTTTCCTTTCCTTCCCCCCTCCCTTTTTCCTAGCTATACCTATGTCCACCAGCCAGATTTTGCAGCTGTTCATTCTGCAGGATAATTCTGATTTTACGTAGGACTCTAGCAGTTTATATAATTCCCACCATTCAGGGATTTGAAACAAGATATTCTGGGCTATGATCTGCTTTAGATTTAGTAGCTTGAATTTATCCCCAACAGTTACTCAAGCAACTATGTTCCTACACTTTACATGTAAATGCATGTCGCAGTTGTGCAGTTGTAAAAGCTGGTAATATTTGCACTCCTCATGACAATACAATCCATGAACTGCAAGATTACAATTCAAGTACTCTTCAGGACTAGATAATACAGAATATTTTTTTTTATTGCTGCATTGCCATCATCTTTTGGTTTATCTAAGACTATTGTTCATTTCAGCGGTTACTAATATTTTTGAGAGAGCAGTCAGTTTTATAGTGTGTTACAGAAGAGTTCCGACCTTCTGGTGCAAAACTTCATCATGCACAAATGAGAAGGAAACATTAATGCTTTTATTTCACATATTCTACTCAGAAGACTAGAAGCTAAAATACTGTCAGCAATTAAATTAGTACCTACCTATGATATTTATTCAAGAAGAACTTTCTCTTACATCAAAACAAATTTTTACTAAGTAACAAATGCAGAATCATAATCATATTAATATTTAGCTCAGTTTTCACTGGTTGAGTCTACTATATCATTTTAACAGTTATAGCAGCAGCTTTTGGATAGTGCAAGTACAGTATTTCTAAGTGCAAATGCTCCCAGAAATCGTATGTTTTGCAAGTTCATATAATTAACATTAAAAGCATATAGATGATAGTTACCTCTGCTTCTCTTTTCTTCTTTAAGAATTTTTTGGCTTCAATAGCTTTTACGGTGTGACTTGGTGGTGGCTTTGGAATCTGTATAATGGCTGCTTGAATCCTGGCCATTATTTCGTTTTGTCTCCTTCTTCCTATGCGATGCTGAATAGTCAACATCTTGTGTTCAGATACTTGAGTTGAAACAAAGTACACCATATGGCCCTAATACACTACCTACATGTCTTTGAAGTAAATGTAATTAAGCCATAATTAAAGAAATCTTCCAGGAAGAAAATAAAAGAGCTTATCAGGCTCTGGGCTTGAGCAAAAGACTTTTTTTTTTTTTTTTTAAGTAGATCACAAGAATGCCATGAAAGCAAAAAATTCTTTATCTTTTGTCCACAGTTAAACCTTGTCTTATGAATATTCTCAGCCACTGTACTCATAAATCACCCTTTTTATATCAAGTAGATGTTGTAAAATGCATTTTAAATTAAAGTATCATTCTACATTCTGAATAATTTGACAGCCTAACAATATGCTAGTATATGCTCTCAATATTTGAGGATTAAGATATATTTTTTAAGTACCATTATCAGAAAATGGTACATCTACATATGCTATGTCTGCACTAACAAATAGTGTGGTGCAATAGAAGTACATCTGTAAAGAAAAACAGTTTGTGCTCAGTGCCTAAAAGGGCTTGTATTAAATTCTAGCTCTAGTATGGTACCTGTTTCAGGTCAGAATTCATCACAGAAACTGAGAATACCAGTTTCCTGGTACGGAAACTGAGAATACCATTCTGGTTTGAACAACGAGTCTCAGATGATCAAGAAGTTACAAACATTTAAATTACACTAGTTAAAGTGCACTACAGATATATGCAGGAGTGGGAAAAAGGTTTTTTTACAAAGAGTCAAAGATCAACTAAGATATTAATAAATTTTCTTTTAAAATTTTATTTTGTATATTTTGGATATTGCTTGTATCTTCTTTTCTAGATAAATGAAGGGACTTTTTTTTCATTCTTGTTCATGCAGTGGTAATAGAACAGCTAAATAATCACCACAAGACTCTCTCCCTTTAATTAGCCATATAAAACGCACCTCAAGTTAGTCACCTTCATTTTCATTGCAGTTCAACACCCCTTGGATAGCTGGCTAGTTCCGCTATATAAACTACAGGCTGTACTTTGGATGAGTGTTCCCATATCTTAAGAAATTAGTTCCTCTTTTTTACTTTATCAGAACAGCTACACAGAGCTACAAGATGTTCTGAGGCCATTCCCACTATAGGTCCCCTTCCTTGTGTCTTTTTCCTGCTTTCRAAAAATGCTTCAACTTTTCTTCACAGATGAAGAATGTCACAAACCTCTTTTACAAGGACACCTTAAACACATACAGTTGTGAAATCTAAACTTTGTCTTCAAATCTATAAATATTTTTTATGCAGGACAATATGCAAATACTCTCAATTTAACGTTAAGTGATTTTTAAATATTAATGTTTTTAAGAGTCTTATAACAGTTTATTGGCTTTATATCTACATATTAATGATTGCCATGAGTACTCCTTTTCCTTGTTTTTGTATAAACATGACTGTGTAGCACAGAATTAACAAGCATTCACACCGGCTTTAACTAACTCATTATGTATGTACATGACTTTAAGAAAATACTTATTCAGGAGTCTATAAAAAGTAAGTAATCACCTTTTCAATGTCTTGGCCTCTTTGTTCCTCTTGGAGCTTCTGAACTTTCTGTTGTTCTGCAATATGTATACGAGCTGTTTTATCTTCTATTGCCTTAGATTTTATTTCAAAATGCTCTGAAATCTGCTGTAGTTGCAGATCAGCCTGACGTGGCGTTAAAGTTTTCAAACGCTAAAATTAAACATCAAGAAATGAAGAGTCAGAAACAGAAGAGACATATTTAAATATGATAATTTTGCAATCGTAATTTCAAACTGTGTTTTCCTGTGTTAATGTACACAGAACAACAGGGCTAGCTCCGTTGAAAAGAACATGCAGATTTGAAGTTGAACAATGCCAAACTTTGTTTAGTTTGGAGAAAAGGAGGCTGAGGGGTGACCTCATTGCTCCCTACAGCTTCCTGAGCAGGGGACGAGGAGAGGGAGGTGCTGAGCTCTTCTCCCTGGGATCCAGCAACAGGACGCGTGGGAATGGTTCAAAGCTGCACCAGGGGAGGTTTAGGCTGGACATTAGGAAGCATTTCTTTACCGAAAGGGTGGTCAAACACTGGAACAGGCTTCCTAGAGAGATACCCCAAGCCTGTCAGTGTTTTAGAGGCATCTGGACAATGCCCTTAATAACAAGCTTTAACTTTTGGTCAGCCCTGAGTGGTTAGGCAGTTGGACTAGATGATCATTGTAGGTCCCTTCCAATAGGAACTACTCTAATCTATTCAAACTGAAATACAGAAAATTCAACTTAAACATAAGAAAAAAAAAACTACGGAAAGGGTGATAAACAATTTGCCCAGACAAGCTGTGGAGTCTCCATCTTTGGAGATATTCAAAACCCAACTGAACAAGGTCCTGARCAACCTGCTCTAGCTGACTTTGCTTAGAGCAGGGGGAGTGGATAAAATGACCTGCACAGTCCCCTTCCAACATTAACTATTTTACAATTCAGATGCCATTCTGAACCTATCTATTGACAGAAGCTACTCTCAATTGCTTTATCTTCTTTAAACTATCCCTCTATAGGTGAAGGGATGTTTCAACTGTTTGGTACTATCCTTACACTTGTTGGTAAACTTTCTGCTTGTAGACTATTTTTCAGGAAGTGTGCCTGAAAAAAATGTGAAATTTCACCCAGCTGAATTTGATTCACGACACATAGCTTCTTAAAGATTGCTCATCCTGATAACAAATTACCGTCTGCACATGCTGAACATTACTGTTGAAGCCAAGAACGTCCTTAACAGAATCTACTACGTTGTTACTGACTTCCTCTTAGATACTCTCTTTCCCCTTTGTTTTTTTTTCTCTTCGTATTACTCAGCATACGGTTATTGCAGGCTGGAGTGTAGTATAAATATATGGAGTGACGTGCAACAGAAGGAACCAAACCACTGTGGCACATAGCTCAACATAGTTATAAATAGGTTTCCTGGAGGGGAAATTAGTCGAAGTTGATACCTAGACTGCAATGCAGACTGCAATCTGCATTGATCAAATGAGTAAAACGGCAGCTGCTGAACAACTACTAGCCTTTGCTCCTATACATATTTTAAGTCTGGAGAAAGCTTAAAAACAGAGCAGGTAACACAGAATGAGCCAAAACAAAGCAACATGAAGCACAGATGACCAGTATCCTCATGAGTCACAGATAAACCATGTAATCCCACTGTCTACGTATAAGACATAGCAAAGGACTGCTTCTTTTCCATATAAGTATTGGGTTTTGAATAGGAGATTTAAAAAGTGGTGAGGGGAAGCATGCAACATGCTTGAGAGGTACATGTGAATATGCTACCTTTTTTCCTATCTATTTATACAAAATAGGCATAGTTGGTTACCTCTCGATACAAAACACTTTCAATAGACTTAAGCTTTGCAGTTGCTGCAGGTCTCATTGCTTCCATGGCTACTCCAGTGAGCTTTGTCTTTCTCTTTTTTTCTAAAGCAATATACAATTCATATAAAAGCTTTGTTGTAGCCCCATGCTGTCCTGTCATGATGTCTTGGGCCACATTCTCATTAAACTGCACACCAAGGAGGTGAAGCGTGGGCTCCAGGCGAGAAAAATTGTTAAGTTTTGCATTTGCAATCCTATGTGATTAAAAACAACAACAAGAACAAAATCAGAACATAAACTCATTTTCAATTCCGACTTGCTGCAATAAGCACGGTCATGACATTTTTGTCATACCAAGTTAGGAGGGAAAAAAAAACCACAGAGGACTTCCTTAAAGTAATGTATGCACACTTTGGCTTAGTTTTTATACTGCAGTACATGTAACTGCATTGGTCTACTAGGCATAACTTTTGGAACAAATAGAGAAGACATTGGGTTATATATATCTTGATACATGCCCACACAAAGTGCATCTGACAGCAAAAGCTTACCCCCAATTGCAGCTAATTGTATACCATCCACAAAAAGTACAAAGACTTAGAATGAAGTTTCTACATTAACTGTATCAATCCACTTGAGCTCTAACCAGCCAAAATATAGGAAATTATAAAAAGAGCCTAATTTATTAACCCTCAGAACACTTTGTCATATGTCTTCTCCAATAAAACGAAATGGATACATGGGTTGGAGTAGTGTTGAAAACAAAGACTATGGTCTCAATGAGCAATTTACATTCCAAACTGAAACAGTGGATTGCAGATTAATGTTTCTTTTGATACGTAGATTCTCCTGTGGAAACACTCAAGATCAATAGATATACAGGCCAAAACCCAGTAACAATAAATTATCACTGTATCACAATTAACACATGAAATTTCATCCAACAAATCCATAACTTCAACCTGAGTCAGAACATCATGCTTTCTATACTGCTCTATCACTTGAGTTCACAATAGTTTCTTCACATGAACCAACAAGCTTTTGAGGTCAGCCGAGCTACAGCATAATTCTACAAAAAAGTCCAATTTTAACTTAAGTCCTTCTGGTAACAGAGTATTCACCTTATTCCTAGATGAAACAGTCCAGAAGCTCATTATTCTCACTATAATAGTCCGTACCTTATTTCTTACATAATTATATATAGCTGCAGCTTACAACTATTGGAAAATTTTTCTGCCATTGAGTCAAGGTTAAGGTGAGTCCTATTGTCAGAAATCACATCACATGCATTGAGAAGCTGTGGTGATATCACTTCTTAACTTTTTGTTCTGTAATCAGATGAGGTGGAATTCTTAACTTTGCCTCATAATACAAAAATGTTGTAAATCTTATTTCAATATCACTGTGAGAGATCAGGGAAAATTACAATATTTCATTGTTCAAATACAGACAGCCAAACTGGAAAAAGTTTTCCAGTAGTATTCCTTCTAAAAAAGTAGTATCACTTTCTCAATTATTATTCCCTTGCTTATATGCCCAAGAACTGTGCAACATAAGCAGCTAATATAGTTAAGTAGACCTTGACTACTTAGCCGCARTGACCCCACATTCTTTTCTGTTAGTGCTTTCCAGATTACAGTTGCCGATCCTAAAAAAGGAATCTACATTTCTCCCACCACCACCCCAACAGGTATGATCTTGCCTTGGGCTGTGCTAAAACATATTAAAGTGACGTCAGCTTACCAAATGATCCATGAATACTATGCTTTTCCTTAATAACACACTCTAAATTCTAAAAGTATTACTTTACAGATATTAAGTAAGATTAGGCAGGTACAGTATCTTGCCAGATTCCAGGACCATACAATGACTATTACACAGTAATAATTGATTTAATGTGCAGAATAAATATCTTGGAATTGAAAAAACATTGCCTCAATTCTTGATAGCTGTCAAAAGATCAATGTCACTAATTATTAGAAAAGAAAATAATAAAGAAAGGTGAAAACATTAAATTATCTTTACAGAGTCATGGAGCACCATGGCAAAGAACACCACAAACAGTCCTCCTCCCTCTCATATGTCAGAAACTCCCAGAACTTCATTCAGGGCCTTTCTCTGGACCTGCTCCAATTCAGGGCCTTTCTCTGGACCTGCTCCAATATATCCATGTCTTTCTTRCACTGGGGAGTCCCAAACTGGACACAGCATCCCAGATGTGGTCTCACCAGAGCCGTATCTTCTTAATGTGGTCCAGGATGCTGTTGGCTTTCTTTGCTGCAAGGGCACATTGCTGGCTCATGGTCAACTTGTTCTCCTCCAGGGCCTCCAGGCCCTTCTCTGCAAAGCTGCTTTCAAGACAGTTGGCCCCCAGTTGGTGCTGAAGGCATGGGGTTTTCCTCACCAGAAGCAATTCCCTTTGCTTAACTTCATGAGATTCCTGCCTGCCCTCTTCTCCAGCCTGACCTCTTCAGGTCCTTCTGAAGGGCAGCACAGCCATCTGCTCTATCAACCACTCCTACCAGTTTTGTACCATCTGCAAATTTGCTGAGGGTGCACTCTGTCTCATCATGCAGGTTGTTAATGAAGATGTTAAGCAGTATTGGTCTCAGAATCAGTGCTTGGGCTGCACCACTAATCCCTGACCGTCAGCTGAACTTCACACTGCTGATCACAACCCCTTGARCCTGGCAGTTCAGCCAGTTTTCAGTCCACCTCACTGTCCACTTACCTAGTCCATACTTCATCAGTTTGTCTATGAGGATGTTAAGGAATATAGTGTCAAAAGTCAATGTAAACTGCATACGCTGATCTTCTCTCAACCACTGAGCCCACCACCTCATTGTAGAAGGTTGTCAGGTTAGTCAGGTATGATTTTCCCTTCATAAATCCACACTGACAACTCCCCATCGTCTTCTTGTCCTTAATATACTTGGAAATGGTTTCCATGCTTATTTGCTCCATCAGTTCTTAGGGACTGAGGTGAAGCTGACTGGCYTGTACATCCCCAATTCCCCCTTCTTGCTTTCCTTGAAGAGAGGGATGGCACTTGCATTCTTCTAGTCCTAGGAATCTCCCCCAGTCACCAGGACCTTTCAAAGATTATTGAGAGTTGCCTAGGAATGGCATCAGTCAGGTCTCTCAGGACGGGTGGGTATACGCCATCAGGTCCCTTGGACTTGTGTATTTCCAGTTTATTTAAGTGTTCCTTAAGCAGATCCTCCTCCACCAAGGGTAAATCTTTCTTGCTGCAGGCTTTCCTGCTAGCCTCAGGGGCTTGGGATTTCTGAGTGCAAGTTTTACCAGTAGAGCAGACCGAGACAGAGAATGCATTAAGTACCTCAGCCTTTTGCATGGCAGACTGAGAAGTATTCAAGAGTCTGAGAGGGAGTTTGACCGGAGGCGTACTCTGCCATCTATGATGCATGGAAGCCAACTCAGTGTGGCCACTATGGAGGCACGTCCTGGATGTGCTTTGTGCCAGGAGGAAGGCAGCATTACAAGGGATAAGGAGGGGTGGAAGAAGGTTACAGCATGGAGCAGCAAGACAAACCCCTCCTTACCCTCTGAGATACCCTTACAGAGTAGGTACCAGGCTGTGGGTATGGTGGACAGTGCATAATGACATAGAGGAGGAACCTGCGCAAGCAGTCTTGCCAAGTTCATAGAGACCAATCCCTCACAACAAAACCTGTGTTAAGACCAGTGCCGAGAGGAAACAACGGTGAGTTATGGTCATTTGTGATTCTCCCCATGCAGAATGGAAGCACCTGTTTGCAGACCAGACYCTCTTTTTAGGGAAGTTTGCTGTCTCCCTGGGGCCCAAAATAGGGACGTCACCACAAGGCTGAAGAGCCTAGTACAACCTTCAGACCACTACCCACTCCTGCTCTTTCATGTGGGTACGGATGATGTTGCAACAAAAAGTCTGAGGTCAATGAGAAGAGATTTCAGAGCCCTGAGAAGAATGTTAAAAAATTCGAGAGCACAAGTAGTGTTTTCCTCAATGAAAGCACTGATTTTTTTTTTCACTGGGTCCTGTGCCCCAGTCAGCAGTAGGCTCTCATGTTTTCTCTAGCCTTCCTCTTGCTGTGGAGATACCTGTAAAAGCCCTTCTGGTTGCCCTCCATGTCCCTCACCAGTTTTACCTCCTAATGGGCATTGGCTTTCCTAAAGCCATCTCTGCATACTCAGACAGTGTCTCTGTGCTCCTCCTGGGTCGCCTGACCCTGCTTCCATATCTTGTATTTTCCCTTTTTATTTTTGAGCTTTGTCAGTAGCGCCTTATTCTTCCATTCATGCCTCCTGCTGCCTTTGTTCAGTTTTATTCACATTAAGATGGATTACTCTTGGAGGAGATGATCCTTGGAAGAAAAAAAAAAAAAAAAAGATCAATCAGCTGTCTTGGACCCTTCTTCTCTCCAGGACCATTTTACATCGGATTCTTCCAAGCAGATCCCTGAACAAGCCAAAGTCTGCTCTCCTGAAGTCTTAGGGTTGTGATGTTGCTACTTAGCTCGTTCACTCCTCTCAACATCATGAACTGCCCCATCTCATGGTCACTGCAGTCAATGCTGCGCCTGACCTCTCTTGTTTGTACATACTAGGTTTAGTAGAACGTCTTCCCTCTTCAGAGCTCCTCAATCATGTTTCTCAGGAAGTTATCATCAATGCAATCCAACAACCTCCTGGATTGCTTGTGCCCGGCAGTGTTTCTCTTCCAGTGGATACCAACTTGGTTAGAGTTTCCTATTCAGACCGAGGTCTGTGAAAATGAGAATTCTTCCAGTTGTCTCAAGAAAACCTGATGTACTTCTTCCAGCTTAAGTGATCTGTGGCAAACAGTCATCACAGCATCACCTAGTTTGGTCTTTCCTCTAATCCTAACCCATAAGACCTTAACTGGTCATCACCCATCCAAGGCAGAGCTGTTGCATTTTCTCTGCTCCCTCACATAAAGGGCAACTCCTCCTCTTCACCTTCCCAGCCTGTCCGTCCTAAAAAGCCTATATCCAGCCATGGCAGCACTCCAGTTGTGTGAGCTATCCCACTGCCTCTCTGTGATTCCAATGTTACTGAAGTCCTGCAACTGCACACAAGCCTCTAATTCCTCCTGTTTGTTCTCCATGCTGCATGCATTACTATACAGGCACTTCAGAGAGGCAGCCAGTTGTATTGACTTACCAGAAAAAGCGTGAATGCTTCTCCCATAATGCTGTCTTCTCAGCACTTCTTTAATTGCATACATACATTTGGGGTGGGCAGCCTTCTGCACTATTTTGCCTCTCTTATTCACATCACCCTCCTTCTCTTGCTTGCCAGTCTAGGCCATCACTTCCTCACTTGTTGTTTGAGAGTAATCACCTCCTTCCCCCCCTCATTCCTAATTTAAAGCTATCCTCACCAGGTTTGCCAGCCTGTTGGTAAAGAAGCTTTTGCCCTGGTTGGTCAGGTGGATCCCATCTTTTCCTAGCAGTCCTCCATCTTCAAAGAGGATCCCACAACTGTGAAAAACAAATCCCTGCTGTTGACAGCAGCTGCACAACCACTTGCTGACCTGTAGAATCTATCAACTCCTCATCAAGCCCTTCCACATCACCAGCAGAATTGAGAAAAAAAAAAAAACAAATCCCCATGCCTTTGACTTTTGCCTCCAGAGCCACTCTTGATAGGCTCCAGAAATCTCTGGCAGTATCCTTGGTGCCCACATAGAAGAGCAGCAGGGGTAACAGTGCAAGGGCTGGACAAGCCTCCACAGTCCTGCACCTGACCCCCAGCAAGCAGCAAACCTCCCTGGCTAGCATGTGAGGTCAGCAGATGGGCACTGATGAGAAAATCTCCCACTACTATCACTCACATTTTCCTCCTGGTGCTCCTGTGTGGTTCAGACTTTGCCAGCTCAGACGCTTTGTTGCACAGAGCCACCAGTCTCTCATCTGCTACCAAGGCAATGAATCTGTTCTGCAGCTGCAGGTCAGCAGATGGAGCAGAAACCTTCATTCTCTTGCCAGAAGTCACAAGCTCCCAGTCATCTCCTTTTCCCAATCCAACAAGCACAGATTCTGCCTGCCTCCCCCTCAGCACAGCTGTGGGTTCAGGTTCCTATATCTGCAGCGTCTCAGAGAAGATCCAGTCAATCTCCTTTTCATCATCTGTGATGCTGAACAGTCTACTGACCTCCTTCTGCAGCAGCTTGACTTGGTGACACAGATCCCCCACGTGCAAACACCTCTGCAGGCAAAGCCGCCACCTCCCCCTGCCCAAGGCTAAGCAAATACTCTGGGCATTCCCTACAGCCTGACATTGCCTCCTTTCTCTGGAGAGCAATCCAAGTTGAGGCCTCTGACATTCTGAGTTGGTGCTCCAGTGGGTACTGGGGATCATGCCCTGTCATGCGTCACCACCTTTGCTGAGTGCGCATACACTGTCTCAGCAGAGTTTCTAACCTCTTCTTGCACCTACTGAAGTGCATCATCACTAATTACACCTCCCTAATCAGAAGTCAGCTGGAGACAAGAGCTCAAAGCACTGTTTTATCAGGAAGAGCTGACAGAACTTGTTAGAAGCTGCTAGAGCTTGCTAGAAGTAAAAGCCTCCTGAAGCTRTCCTTTCTCAGCAGCAGCAGCAGGCACTCTAAAGTTCCTCAAAGAGTTATCAGGAGATCTCCAATGATCCCATAAATTCCTGAGAGATCTAGAAGCCCTAGAAGCAGAGTCAAAAAACTGCTGAGCAAAACTGCTGTGTTTGTTGGCTGCCTTTGTTAGCTGTGCTCAAGCTGCTCTCCTACAAGTTGATGGGACATGGATAGGAAAGGGTATAAATAAATGAGAAAGGCAAAGAACATAAAAAAGAGGTTCAGAAGAAACAGGAAGAGGATGTACAGCCTGGCACACTTGATATACATGTGCACCAAGGTCTGCCAAAATAGAGCATAAGCCAAGGAAACCCATGAACATACCATCAACATACCAAAGCTCACAAATCTGCACAAGATTTTTTAACTTCCTGTTTTTCTGTTCTTCTTCATTGTGGGCATTACACCAGTTTACTTGTAAACTTATAAATTCGTATATGATCTTCTGCCAGGGCTTCACTCAGAGCCTCACAATGCATCTCTACCATCTTCATTTTAGTGACGATGTAATGGTCACCACCACACCACTCCTCTGGATTCCTGGCTCTACACAGCTCACAGGGACAGTGTCAGTATCTCCAATCTTAGAGACACCCTTGAAGGGCTTGTTGAACTTTTGGTCTAACCTGCTACTATTGTAGTTACAGTCCAACCGCATTTTTTTCTTTAAATAGTATGATCAATCTCTCTGGAAATATGAAGCTGATCCATGTGTCAAATACAAGTAGCTTTTCACTTACTGATAAATGTATCAAATGTTGATAAGGTCTAGATGTCTTTTCCACTCTGCATTAGCAAATCCTAACAGAAAAATAGATATTTTGTCTCATTTCTGCAAGAGACATGTTATCCATATGTACTAACCTGCTCTGTGAAAATTGATTAAAGTCATCCTGAAGACCGTATTTGTGTAGAAGTTCTCCTAGGAGGTAGCCAGTAGAAAATTCTTCTGAAAATGATCCTGGAACTAAGTTCGGGTTTTTGTTGTTTGTTTTTAAAAAAAATTAAGATAATTAAAAGAATTCATACTTCAATCTTAATACAACTCGTTATTATTTTTATAACAAAATTAAGTCCAAACTTTATGAAATAATTCAGAGGAATTTTAGGAGATTGATCTAACAGTAACTAGTTTTCAAGTACAAATAAATCTGCTTTCAGTGTAGCTATTTTGCAACATAAGCTTTAGGTAGTCATTTAATTCTTATTTTCAGTGTTAAAAAGTAAACATTGTCATAAGTCATTAAGATCGTGGCAATATCTATAAATTATAACTACTAAATTTTCTGTAAAAAATGCAAATGAAAACGAAGCTAGATCTAATGTGCTTCTCTTCCATGGAAAGTTTCTCCCTCCTTGCAGAACAAATGCTTCTCCGAAGCCAGCACAACACCTGCCGTTCAAAACAAAGCACTGCTTTGCAAACATATTAGAAGAGGTTTATCCTCTGGAGTCCTTATTAGTAGATGAAACTTGAGCTCCTCATATCTCCAGTGAGCACTTGCGCCTTGAAGAAAATTAATTTCACCTCGAAAATCACTGTCTTGCGCATGAAGATTAAAAATGTACCCGAGGAGGTACCTGGACGCGAGGAAGCGGGAGGGTTCACGGGTAGGTCAGCGGGACTTGGCCCCGGGGAACCCCCGAAAACCCTCGGCGGGAGGAAGGGCTGACCCTGCGGCAGCCCCCCGCGCTGGCACGCAAGCCAGCTGCCCCCCGACCCGTCTCCCAACGCAGCGGGGCCCCCACTCACCCACGCTCCGAGAGAGCTTCACCTCCTCGTTCAGCCACTCGCACAAAATCTCCGACATGACAAGCGGCGGYGGCCCTCACGACCGCCTGGCACCGCGTCCCGTTGCCGCGACGACCGGCCCCGGCGCATGCGCGGGGGGGGAGGGGGAAGGCGTCCCCGCCCGCCGCAGCGGCCAACCCTCAGGAAGGCGCGCGGCTGCGGGAGGGCTGCGCATGCGCTTCAGGTGGGGCGGGGTCGCGGGTGTGGCCGGGGCGGGGAAACGAGGAGGAAGGTGAGCGCGCCGCGAGGTGGAGTGCGTGCCCGCATCCGCGGCCGCCGTCCGGCCCAACCGCGCCTGAGGGCCGTTAGGCGTTGAGCGGGCGGGGCGGGCGGGTGGGAGTCCCTCCCTCCCTCCCTCCCTCCGTCGCCAAGGGCGGGGCTGCCCGTGGGCTGAGGAGAGGCCGGCTAAGCTCAAGGGAGCTCGTGGCTGGGGGGCAGCAGGTTCCTTCTAGTGACAGGGGGTCGGTAGCCCCTGGCATTCAGCTCCTGTTCGCTGATCCTCTGCCCTTTTTTGTGCGGTCTGTCAGCGCCGGCTGGCGGTGCAGCGGTGCCTTCCCGGCTGTGCTCCCTGCCTGCCCCAGCCTCCTCCCGGCTGCGGGTCTAGCTGCTTGTTTAACAACGTGTTTAAATCACTACTTCCCCATTCCACCCCAACCTTAGGCTGCTCATGGCTGAATTTGCTCTTGTCCTAGCGCAGATGGCGTAGAGCAGGGGACTCTTACGCTGAAAAACTATCTGGCAGGAAAAATAAAAATAAAAATTTAATCTGGGGTAATTTTCCCAGATCGTTTCACATAGCGGCACAAATTACTGTGTTGGCACCATATGAAAGGGGGAGGGAGAGCAAAAACTGCTGAGAAAAGCTCTTCCAGTTTAAATGTGTGCTACACATTTACAAGGATGTTTTTCAACAGTAGTGTTTGTGTAAGAAGTCTTGGAAGCATTTGTGTGCCARTACAGCTACCCGTGTGGCTCTGAAGTAAGCCAGTTTGGGGATCCGAGCTCGGTTTGAAATAAGCCTCACTGATAACTGTTTTTCGCTCTGCTTTTGTTTGTATTAGGTCATCTTTATTCTAGAATCACGCTGAAATASCATGCGTAGTTTTGGTGCCCCCATTTTGAAGAGTGTGTTACAAAAATGTAGACCATAAAGAACTACATCTGGAAAATACAGTGTACAGCATGGGAAATTAAATTGACCATTTTTTTCCCCCGGAAAAAGATCTATAGTTGATTTAATTAAGTTTTCAAGTACCTTTTGGTGCAGTACAGAATCCTAAAGGATTATTTAATCTAGAAAAGACAGGAACAAGAGGGCCTAGTTAATAACAGGTAGACAACAAACTAAACGTAATTTTCAAAAGTGACAATGATTAACAGTTGACATAAACAACTTGGAATATTATGGATTTTGTTCCTCTAGAAGTCTTCTGATTAAATCTCTGTGCTTTTACAGAGGGTGTGCTTTAAATCAAAATAAATTACTCAGTTTTGAAAGAGTAAATGTATAACTGGCCAGTCATTTATATCTTGAGAAGGTCATTGTAGAATTAGTGGCACATGAATGACTCAAGTAACAGGAAACTTCAAGAGAGGGGAAGTACTTTCAGGGCAGATGTTTAATATTTATATCCTTTTAAAGATTAAAGTTTTGTGGATATGTTAAGTTATAAAAGTACCCACACTTTAGGGGAAGAAAAAAAGTTGATTTTTTTTTTTTTTATAACGTTTGCAGTGGGAGTATCTGCTGTCAGATTGTGTTTCTGATATGCCAGAGTGCAAAGAACAAATCTATTCTAGCTTCATCATGGAATTTTTTCCTCAGCTCCAGAAATCAATGTGTWTGTATTTATATTCATATATAGTTAAATGTTGCTGTAAGTAGTCACTAACAGAAGTTTATGTTGATTTTAAAAATGCAAATCAGAACTGATTTATATTAAGTTTASAACTTCTTTCCATATCACCTCTGACTTTGAAAAGCTGGTACTTCCTGTATCTTTAAGAATTCTTAATGGAATATATTCCTTCAAGTTCATTGCCATATGCAATGGATATCTAAACAGCTAATTTTGTTTAAAAATAGCATTGGTTGTTCTGTCTGCTGAAAAGGACATAATAAAATCTTAGTCAAATAAGCTGGAATTGTGAGAAAGATGTGGAATTTCATACTTAAATTCAGTAGTGGTTTGCTCTTTCATCTAAARCTGTCTTAGCTCTTAAGAAATTAATGTAGCTTTCGTACAGAATTCTGAGTAGTGGTGAAATAATGTGTTAATCAATTTTTACTTCATTCTTTCCCTGAATTTAAGAACTTGGAAAGATGTYTGTGTTCTGCACTGTGAAAGCTGAGTCCAGAGAGTGTTTAAAGGAAAGTGCTTGCAAACAAGTAAGGTAACTGTTCCTCTAATTCTACCCTTGCTGAAAACACATATTATTTTTAAATAATATGGTTATTTGTTCTGTGTTCTGTTAATTTCTTACTTCTCTGCTAGGAATGCCAGTGGGACTGTYCTGGAAATTCCAAATTGATTTTCCACAGGACACTGTACTTTGGATAATGTAGCTTTTAGACACWAATACTGGGCTATGGAATGCATCTCAGTTTTTCACCTAAAACTGTGTGGTTTAAACTTTAYGCATGTTCCTGTGGACTTGCTTTGAAAGAGGAGATAATTGTCTTGTCCTGGTTTTGGCTGGGATAGAGTTAAATTTCTTCCTAGTGCTATGTTTTGGATTTAGTGTAAGAAGAATGTTGATAACACGCTGATGTTTTTAGTTGTTGCTAGGTAATCTACTTCTTAAGGACTTTTCAGCTTCCCATGCTCTACGAGGCGCACAGGAGGCTGGGAGGGAGCATAGCCAGGACAGCTAGCCCAGCTGGCCAATGGGGTATTCCATACCATGTGACGTCATGCCCAGTATATGAATGGGGGGAGGTCCAGGAAGCGGCGATCATTTTGGCCATTTTCTCGGCGGGTRGTGAGCAATTGCATTGTGCATCACTCATTTAGTATATTGTATCATTATTATATTATTACCATTGTTATTATTCCTTCCTTTTTTGTTCTATTAAACTGTCTTTATCTCGATCTGTGAATTTTTTTTTTTCCAATTCTCTCCCCATCCCGCTGTGGGAGAGAGAGTGAGCGAGCGGCTGTGTGGCATTTGGCTGCCTGCCGGGTTAAACCACTACATGTCTACAGGTTGTATTTATAATGGTCAAAGGAATAGAAGAMATCAAACAGCAATCTGCTGAGCACAGAAACTGAAGTGCCAGGGATTATCTGTTGCGTTTCATTCCTTTTGCCCTCCTGAAAGAAACTGCATATATGAAGAATAAAAAAAMCAGCTTATGACATAATCAAGCCTAGATATTTTGTGCGTATTAGTTTTGAATCACCTGGATGTAATAGTGRTATGCATGAAGAATAAAAGGGCAAAAATCCAGTTTTTGAAATTATTATCAATAGACTTAAGCTTTTATCACAAAAGGACAATCAAAATACTTTTAAAGGTTCAAGATCCTAAACTGAAGGGGGAGTTGAGTAGGACGAATGATTTCATTTAATACAACCAAGRTTAAGAAAAGTTAATTCTGAATTAACTTTTTAGTTAATTCTTAAGTTAAATTGCATTTATATTGAAGCCGTGCAGACAGTAGTAGCACTAAACTGATACAGAGTAATTAAAGAACATGTGGGTTCAGGAGTTTCCTTTTTTGCACCAGAATTTGTTGCTGCATCACTAAGATAGTTTATAAACATACTTAAGTCTGATTTTTTTTAATTTTATGTTCTTTATTGTTTGTTTGCCTTGTCTCTTTCTTGGGAACTTACGAAGAGGCTTAAATAGCCTGCACTTCTGATAGGACTTTTTTTCCACTTTCAGCTCTGTAGTTTGATTATTCATTTTACTTAACACTATTTATTCCCTCTGGCATGGTCAAATGATCACATCCTCTTTGAAATTTAGTTTCAACTATACTCATCCTGCACAGATACTCTCTTCCTGTCACCTCTGGATTCTTGTAAGTGTCTGTACTGAGGACAGAAGAGGATCAAGCCCTAAACAAAAAAAACATGATCTTGAGGTTTGTGCTCACTGCACGTTTCCACAGCTSTTTTCTTGCTGCATCTCTCAGTTCCATTGCCCATACTGACATTTAGAACACCATGACTCTGGAACCCTGTCCTGACTCCTACCTTGGTTTTCTTTGTTGCGATGAGACAACAGCTATATTAATTCACCAGATGTTTGTCTAGTCTGGTCCCCTGTATCTGACAATGATCAATAACAAATTCTGGGGAAGAAGTTAGGGGAAAGCATATACTAAGACCTGTTAGCATATACTAGGACGCCCTACAGAACATTCTCCCAGCCAACATTGATTGTGGTGAAGGACTTCCTGCACCCACATAAGCCAGTACMATTAACTTTTCCTTCCATGAACACATGCAGACAGTTTTGAATCTGTGTAAATGTTGAACATTGACAGTGGTCTGTGGTAAGGAGTTCCATAGTTTAGCCAGGCTTTATATGAACAAGTTATATTACCTTTCATTATGTGAAGAAGCACATTGTTTTGTGTATTTTAAAGCTGCATTCTCTGCTCATTGATTTCAGTGCTCTAGTAGTTCTGTGAATTTTAAACAAGAACTTTAGGCATCTGACTTGCAGGTTGAACTGATGTTTCAAGTGCTATTTTGCTTCCAGTAGCYGTATGATAGATGTATTTTATATGTACAGTTACTGTCCATCTTTATTCTCTCTCCTTCCCTGTTTTGGCCTTGGGGGTTGTGTCTCTGGAGAGGAATTATGGTTCCTATGGCGTATTCTGCTCTTTTTATTATCTGCATGAAGAATGCTAAGGTGTCAGTGTGCTGTACAAATACTGTAAAAAAAAGTTCCCTGCTTAAAGTAGTCGTAGAACAAACACTTGGCAGTGTTAATGTGGCTACATACGATATATATCCAAGAACTGCAGTTACTGCTTAAGTAGCCTCTTTATATTTTGAACAAGTGTGTCGCCTGTGTTCAAATACTGATGAGAGTGTATGATGCAGTCTGGAAAATTCCAGGTACGCTGTATGCAGGAAAATACTGTAACTGGGTGCATTGTTTTCTGTACTGCAAGTAGATTATTAGTATGTAGGTTCAACCTGAACAAATCTCAGTAAATTACTGGGCAAGATTAAGACAAGGGAACTGCAGAGAGGTTCTGACACTATGAAGAAGAAACAGGGCAAAATGCTTCCAGTAAGAGGAACAAGTGTAGTGTTATGGCTGATTGATGTTTTGTTTATTTTCCATACTGGTARCCAAGTAAGGAAGAAGACAATGTAGCCTATTGCACAGAACTGTAACTCACTTGTACTAAGACAATATGGTTCCGTTTAGTTCAGTTATAGCACTTCCACATTTAAGCCAAGGTCTGAAGAATTTTTCAATTTCAAATGAGAATTCAATGTCTCCAGTGTGATGTGTTTGTCAGGCATCGCTATCCAGTGGATAGGGGCATATAATACTGAATAACGTTTGAAATACTGATGCTGTTTGGTTTCATTTTAAGAATACTTAGAGACTTACTAAAGCAGCTTTTTTTTTTTTATTTTTTAAAAATGTATAGAATTACTGCCTTTTGTTGGAAGTTCTTGAAGAGATTCTGTGGCCTTAAGGTAGACTGTTTCTCAACCATTTCAAGAGCAAAGGAACACTTTACACAGAAAGCATCGAAACAGTAAAAGCGGAACGTAAGTGATGGAAATAAAGAGCCAAACTGTTTGACAGAATGAAAATTCACGTAAGCAAAAGAAAAGGAAGTTGAAAGCTCATTAGAACCTGTCTGAATATGAGTACATACATGTCTTAAGGACACAGTAAATTACAGGGAAATTAAAGACTGACATGTAGATACAGCTTTAAGCAAGTGTGTTAAACAAAGGAGTGGGAAGTTAAGGACGTTTTTATTTTAAAGAGGTCACTGTGATGCCAGTGAATTGATTACCTGGTTTTGAGCATCTCATTCTTCTTAATGGTTTATTTTCCTTTTTACTGATTTCTTTCCTTTAATACCTGTATGGTAAATTTTTTCCATCAGAAAGGTGGAGATTCCGGGATGCAGACTGTGATCCCTTAGCGGATGCTAGGAGTAGATGGGAAAGGCAGTAGGCAAGGAGTAAAAGACTTGAAGATGAGAGACTGGAATTGGATAAAGATTCATAAAGGAATGCGACTGGTACAGATAGCTAGCCAGGAAGAGGGTTTCGTTAGGGATGGAACAAAGGGGATCGAGGCGACACAAATTGCCATAGTTCTRTGGCTTGAACAGAGCCTTGAAACTCTGACTCATTACTTCTCTACCATAGGAAATTGTGTGTAAAACATACTAGCAAATGGTGTTTTCAGTCAATCCCAATAATTACCCACATCCACACACATATCTGAACTTAAATTATGTGAACATTTTTCTTGTAGTCATTCTTTCATGCACAGAATAGTTATGCGCTTGGTGTGGATGAATTAAAGTTCTCCCCAGTTGGTTGCATTTTTGCCGTGCACAGTTGAATTCAGTCTCTGCTATAGTGTTTCTGTGAGATACAAATCAGGTTAATGAAACCAGACTTTTCCAGACAGTTACAAAATGTGAGTTTATCATTTTATGTATGCATTACTTTATGTACAATGGGCTGATATATTTTGAATAGTATTTGGAATACTCAAAAGGCCTCATCAGTTAGTATTTTATCTTTATCGTTCAATAAATGCTCATTAGCTRTACACCATGTTATGTTCTTTCACTGTAGCTTTTGTCTAGCATTATTAAAGAATGTATGCAATGTAACTAGAATYCTTTTGGCTATTACTGAAATGCAACTGCTTTTTCTTTTAGTAATAGGACAGCTATTGTGCACTAACAATTCTGTTCAATTGTATTTTTAAGGTATAAAATGAAGAATAGTATGTCTGCCTGGAGTGGAGAGGGAATGCAAGTAAGCACAATGTAACTAAGTGTTCTGGAATTTGGCTAGCATCCTTGCAACTAATGCCAGCACTTAAAAGCCTTGGATACTTGTTCTTTCTCATTATGTTGAATGAGAACATTGGTCAAGCACACTGTACATTGGAAATGTTCTTAGTAGAACATTAGGCTTTCACAATTGTTCTTTAATCCACAGCAGTAGTTACCTAATTAGGGTAAAACTGATGATGTAAATAGTTTAAAAAAAATTAAAGTGATGTTGATGTAGCTAGACAAAGGAGAGACCATGGGCTGACGTGACCAGGTGCTCCTTTTAACAATAAATTAATGATAAATCATGRCATGATAATGCTAGTATATGGAATTTAATTTTATAAGGAGAAGGTACGTGTAGACTTTCTTTACTACAATAATGATTTMTCTTTCAAGTTGCACATTTCTCTCATTTTATGCCAGAATAAATTTGTTCTTTGGCTGACTCCAGTAGATGTTTTTTTTCTTCTTGGACATCAGAGTTGCTGATAATGACAGGGATAATGTTGTGCTTGTGCTTAATGGCTACTGAAATACAATTTTGTTTAACAATATCTTTGTCTTATTCATAAACAGTTTCTCTTTTGACTACATGCAATCTGAATAGAAGATTTAAATGGGAATAAACAGTCTGCCTTAAAATAAGTGAAATTCTATAAAAAAGTTTAGTACAGGATGCCTGAACACAGGCACTAGTGAAAGATGCAAAAAAGCCATCCAACTGTTCATGCTTTAAGTTGYGGCACAAATAAGCATTTTAAAGAAATGACAGAAATTACAACTCTTAGGGACTTGTGTGGTGGAGCAGTGACTGCCTTACTATTACTGATGGATCACTTCAAATCATATAACATATAACATATGTAGTGTAGAATATAACAGTGTAGAATGCTCTATGTTCAAACCAGTAGTAAGAATCTAAAATAGTTTGCTACTCTGCCTCTGATTTTCTCCAGCTGTCCTACCACTTATTGCCATTTCCARCTCTTTCTGCTCCACTGATTCTTATTCTCTCCTGCAATCAGAATTATTCTTACCCATATGCTTCCATTTATTTCCTTCTTCRTATTCCTCAGGTTTTCACATTTGATGATGTGTCTTCTCATTTTCATCTACTGCTCTAATCCTTCTTTCCTACCAAGGCTCATATGCGCATTTTGTTTTGGAAGTAGTTTATACACATTCTGAGTTACGTGTTATGTCAGATTTTTACGGTAACAACTCTGATCATTGTCTTTTCTCCTCATTCTCCAGAATGGTAGTAGAAACTGTTAGAATTGCTTTTTAGGTTCAATGGCAAGAGTTTGTCCCTTTTGGCCATTTGAGTCATGTGTAGAGTGGTAGGCCAAAAAACCCTTCAGCTGCTCCTTTTGTACAAATACTTTGTTAGCTATTTGGCGTATGGATGTTTGGCACGTGCCTAGCTAGACAGCTTAGTATATCTGCAAGTTACGGTTTTGAAATTCCTTCCCCAGAGGGATGGTAGATGTCCTGCTCCATCCCAGAGAAATGTTGTATGAATGAGATTTAAAATTAAAATCAAGCAAAATTATGGTTGGACTGTCAGGTATGTACAAAACCAGCTGGTGAATATGCCAGCTTTAAAAAAAACCTAAGACTGGACAGAGTATCTTTTTCCCAAGTATCTTGGGAAACCATTGATCATGTATCCCCAAATTTGCATAATTATGCCTGTGTTCATACATATATTGTGTCTTATTCTGAACCTGTGATATAATTCTAATTTATCTTACACAATTTATGTTCCAAGTATGGCACATCTTCTTCTGCCCTTGGGTTTCAAAAGCTGCTTCTTCCCCCTAGGATCAGCTAGTTGTCAGTGTGTTTAGCTTTTTATGCAGAATGAATGCTCCCAAAGAAATTATTGTCAATAACAAGTTCCTTTTTAGCGTTTGTCAGTCTGAATCATTATCAATATCCAGCATGCACCATTTTCTTCCTAGTAAGTCACTGGTAGAATGTCTTCTTTTTTGAAATTATATTCAGTAGAGGATTTGAAGGTTTAGAATAACCTTCCATAGAATTCTTGCTAYTCATAGCAATTTAATAAATTCTTTTTTCATTTCCACTTTAAAAATGAAAATGATCACATATTCTGTGACAAGAATTCTCCTGCATGGTAGATAATAAAATATGTAAATAAAGCTGACTTATTCCATCTTTTGGTCAGTTTACCATTGGGTGGCAGCAGAAAATTCTTTCACTAAAGCTCATACCTGCTGCAAACACATAATCCATATATWCTGCACGCATCAGAATAATCTTACAGAGACAGGGTAGTCCTTATCCTCTGTTCAGGGAAAGGTGCCTTTGTAAGATTTAGGTATAAATTTTTGGATTCTTCTTCACCGTATTTGGAATAGCAAAAGGCCCAAGCCTGTAAAAGGCAAGTGCAGCATCCTGTTTATTAAGCTATTTTAGATCAAATAAATTCTATCCTTTGGTTTGAATTTACTTTTTTTTACAGATTAATGCATGATATTACTTGAATGGGCCAGGGGAAGCACAGAAAAATAGTTTTAATTTTGAAACAAGAAGTAAGTGTACCTGACAGACTTTACTGCTTATACAGCATCAAATTAATCTCATTTATATGTATAGGCCATGCAAATAAAATTTAATAATTTACTGCATAATATGTTACGTGGAACCTAAGATTCATGTAATTCTGTTTCTGGAATTACACAACTGCTTCCTGTGATTAGCTGCCTTGGGAAACTCTGTTCAGCAAACCCTTTTAAGGAATGTTTTTAGCAGTTTCTGTTCCATGGCGAGAGAGGAATCAGATATGGAAAGCCCAGGAATGGCAAACGTAACCAAAATCAAATAAATGAAGTTGCGACATTGTAATTGCTTTCTTACAGACCCAGACATTCATGCAAACAAAATTGGACAGTGCAGCAGTTAAAYTCATATGAATTTTGATTCAATTGTTTCAAGATTTGGTCATCTTATCATTTATGTCTAAAGCTAAGCAATTAAGTGTGCTTTGCTTTGGTATGTTAACATGGAAAACCCTTTAATAGTGGGAATGGATCTTGGTGATTGCAACCACCCAAAAGCAACTCAGGGAGAAAATCAAAGGACATTTTGGGAAGTCAAACCCTATCCCATCTGTCTCATGACACCCAGCTTTACAGAAACCTGTAAGATTCATAAGAATAATTATGTATAGATTATGTGGGTGTGCAAACACGTCTATATGCTTTTAAATACTTTTTAAAACATCCAATGATTTTGTAAGCTCTTTTGCGAACACAAAGTTCAGTGTTTCAAATCACTAATAAAAAAAAAATAGCGATTGCTTTCTTACTGCTGCAATGTAGTTTCTTTYCCATAAAGTTACTTATTTGAATGAAAATAAAATAATTACATTTTTTTCTGAATTCTAAATGTAATTCATGGAATTAATAATATTTTCTTCCTTTATGACATATTTTTGAAATTTGAATAGTTATATAAATACAGCTTCATCAAACATTTGTCTTTTGGTTTGTTTGATTTGTTTTGCACAAATCAACTGGTTTGTGCGAAGAGAAGAGAAGGAGTATAGCAGTTTTTTATACATATCTCTGGCTCGCTTTTTCTTTTTGTGAAATAGAGTAAGTAATATTGCTTTCCTTATGGTAGTTTTTGATATTTGGATAATTTGTTTCTATTGTCCCTATCACTTCTGCGTTTGTGAGCTACTATTTACAACCTTTTTGTAAGGCTAAAAGTAAATATTTCCATCCTGTATATAMCATGTCAGCATATTGAACAGCAGCTGCTACAGAGGTGTAGTTTTTAATAATTGTAACATTTTGTTTTGTTCAGCTTTGTGATTTATTATACTCTATGTCTGTATTACACAACAGAGACCTTTAAATATGGTTAGTATTTTCCCTTCATCTTTGARCTGAATATGATGATCTGTATTTCTTTTACAGCTTGTGTTTTGTTTATAATGAAGATGTCCTCACTAGTGAAGACAACTGAATTGTTGATCATTCATTTTCAGGGAGGATCCCTTACAGTGTTCAGAGTATGCAGGTGTGGTTCAGCCATGGTTTACGAGACAAGTCTGTAATGTGGAAATTTAACAAGCAGAAAAAAATGCATATTTTGCAAGGTGATAGACTACAAGAAATTCAGGACAAATAATGGAAGCATAAATGATGTAATTATTAAATAGTGGAGATGTAAAAACTATAAAGAATTTGTAATTATAGTTTGCATCATCGAGAGCTATTTGGTGTACGAACGTTAAAGGAAAAAACACTTCGGAGATGAAGGGCATTTTCATTTTAATCCAAATGTGTCTTCAGTCATAATCAGTAAAATACATGTGGTAGAAAAGTAAGAGACAATAATAATGCTTAGCAGAAGTTCTCATAGAATTCTGTAAATCCATTGAGAGTTCACCTATCTACTCACTACATAATGGCCTGGGTGAACTGGGGAGGCAGCTTAGGTGTACTGACCATAACTTTTAAGCGTACCATTTAGAAATCTATGCTGACTTCTAACGGTGATCCATCTCAGACTTTTTCGGAAATTAATCCTATCACAAGGCATTGCTATTTACCAGTTACCCTGATGAGAAAGTTACAGTTACCCTCTATCGCAATGTTATGCTGAACCTGTCCTGCTGGTGTCATGTCACAGAATTTTCTCTGCACTAGTTTCATGTAGTTGAAAGACCTGTCTTAGTTTCTGAGGTTGTGTTCAGAGTTAAAGCATAAAAAGGGAGAATTGAGACAGGGCAAAATTTAAATTATTTAATTCCTTCTTTTGCGTGCATTGTCCTTGTATGTATCAGTAACTTTTTACAAGAACTGTAGATACTGTGCTGTAATATTCCTATTACAAACCTTATTTATCCTATATTCTAGATATGCAGGTATAGTATGTATTCCATAGATATATTCTGTTTACATTAGTAATGCTKTAATTGTTATTCTCTGGAATAGTGTTTGGGAAAAAAATGTAGTARCAGTTCCAACCCTGTTGTGTGAAATGGCAAAATTCCTAAAAATAGAAACAATAAAAAAATACCACTGCTCAGTTTATGGGAAGTTCCATTTCAGACCCTAGTTGAATCTTATTAATAATATTTCTCCAACATCTCCTTTCTGGTATGTTCCTTACTTCCTCTTCCTTATTCAACTGATACTGCTATAATTTTTGTTGACGGCTGTTTGTGCAAATTTATGAGTAGTCAGGAAGCATACTATCTTTAATTCTATCAGCTTTTGTTTTCTCCTATGTGAGACCTGCTCATTGTCCTTCACACTTCTTTCTGCTACCCCTCTTCTTTCTATGTTGTCATATTTCTTCACYGAAGAGAGGATTTTCTTCTGCTTTACTCAATTCAGATTCCATTTCCTTTCATATTTATTTCATGTTTCAGAAATACTARAAGGCCTAAAATTCTTCTACATTTTAACCAGTTCGTAAAACTCATTCTTTTTCCAGAAAGTTTTCATGTTACAATGAGTTTTACATCAGGTCTTGGCAATGTAAGTAAAGCTCCTAATCTAAATATATAGGATACCTCCACAAAAGAAAGAAGACTATGTGTGAGTTTAAGGGAAATAATTTTGCCCTAGCATTATGAAATCTAGCAAGTTCTGTCAGCAGCTCTTTAACTGCTCATTTACAGCAGCCAGAAGAAAATAACATATTTACGTAGAAAAAATATGTGTAAGATTTAACTTTGTGATCGAAAAAGCTAAGCTTAAGGCCCTAAAATAGCATCCTTATCATAGGTGGTTTTGTGAAGTATTGTCATTACTGAGCAAGATATAATTTAAAGCTGAAAAAGGCATGTATATCACAGTAAATAACAGTTGACCACATTCTTTGCTAACATATAGTTTTGTTAAGATAAACAGAAATTTGCTAGCAAATGGTTTACTGAACCTGGATTTATTACAGTGTTCTCRTAAACTACTGATGTATGGTAAACACCTTCATTACGTAGTATGAAACATGTGCACGCTGTATAGCTAGCACATTGAAAGCCTGGAAATATTTCAACACCTTCAAGCTAGCAAGTATGTAAAGCAGTAAGATAAAATCATGAAGAATCAGGTTCTGGGTAGAGATTACACAACCATTATTGAAGAACTTCTCATTAAAGCAGTTTTTCTGGATAAGACATTCAGTATAGAATAAGAATGCCACTTTCCCAAAAAAAGCAAGCAATGACTAGTAAACTCAAATGTGCAAAAAATTAGAGGAGGAGGTTCTGGTTAATCCTTTTTTTTGAAAAAAAATAAAAATCACCATTTTGACTAGARTCTTAAGTGTGAAGCTGCAGAACGAGCAAATCAGTAGAGTAATAAAATATATGAAGCAAAGGCCTTTTAGTTCAGAGTCCATTTGTAAGTAATAAGAAAAAGTGTTTTGAGAGAGAAAAGAGAAGCAAAGAAAGGGGGGGGCTATTGGCTTAGCTGGCAAATGTTGGTATGTTTCCTTGCTCAATCCTTAAAATTTTGGTAATCTAAAATTCTAAGAAAGGATTTGATGATGAGTAGTTTTTGATGAAAAGATGACTAAGTTTACCGTTTATATATCCCAGTCACATACAGTTAGAGGGTTAACTTGGCTATGTTTTTCGTGCACCAGTAAGACATCTGTACATATTGCTCTAGATCCTGGCCAGAACAGGTATATAGTAATTTCATAGAATCATAGAATCATTTAGGTTGGAAAAGACCTTTAAGATCATCGAGTCCAACCATTAACGTAACTCTACCAAGTCCACCACTAAACCATGTCCCTAAGCGCCACCTCTACTCATCTTTTAAATACTTCCAGGCATGGTGACTCCACCACTTCCTTGGGCAGCCTGTTCCAATGTTTTACAATCCTTTTGGTGAAGAAATTTTTCCTAATACCAGGTCTAAACCTCCCYTGGTGCAACTTGAGGCCATTTCCTCTTGTCCTATCGCTTGTTACTTGGGAAAAGAGATCGACCCCCACCTTGCTACAACCTCCTTTCAGGTAGATCTTACATTTTAGGTAAGGTCTCTCCTCAGCCTCTTTTTTTCCAGGCTAAACAACCCCAGCCCYCTCATCTGCTCCTCATAAGACTTCTTCTCCAGACCCTTCACCAGCTTCGTTGCCCTTCTCTGGACACACTCTAGCACCTCAATGTTTTTCTTGTAGTGAGGGGCCCAAATCTGAACACAGGATTTGAGGTGCAGCCTCACCAATGCCGAGTACAGGGGCACGATCACCTCCCTACTCCTGCTGGCCACACTAGTTCTGATACAGGCCAGGATGCTGTTGGCCGCCTTGGCCACCTGGGCACACTGCCAGCTCATGTTCAGCCGGCTGTCRACCAGCACCCCCAGATCCTTTTCTGCTGGGCAGCTTTCCAGGCACTCTTCCCCAAGCCTGTAGCATTGCCTGGGGTTGTTATGACCCAAGTGCAGGACCCRGCACTTAGCCTTGTAGAACCTCGTACAGGTGGCCTTGGCCCRTYGATCCAGCCTGTCCAGATCCCTCTGCAGAGCCTTCCTACCCTCAGGYAGATCAACACTCCCACCCAACTTGGTGTTGTCTGCAAACTTACTGAGGGAGCACTCAACTCCTTTGTCCAGGTCATTGATAAAGATATTAAACAAGACGGGCCCCAAAACTGAGCCCTGGGGAACACCGCYCGTGACCGGCCRCCAACTGGATTTAGCTCTGTTCACCACAACTCTCTGGGCTTGGCCGTCCAGCCAGTTTTTTACCYAGTGAAGAGCACACCCGTCTAAGCCATGAGCCGCCAGCTTCTCTAGGAGAATGCTGTGGGAGACAGTGTCAAAGGCTTTACTAAAGTCCAGGTAGACCACATCCACAGCCTTCCCCTCATCCACTRRGYGGGTCACCTGGTCATAGAAGGAGATCAGGTTGGTCAAGCAGGACCTGCCTGTCATAAACCCATGCTGGCTGGGCATGATCACCTGGTTGTCCTGTATGTGCTATGTGATGGCACTCAAGATGATGTGCTCCATAACCTTCCCCGGTACTGAGGTCAGGCTGACAGCTCTGTAGTTCCCCGGATCCTCCTTCTGGCCCTTCTTGTAGATGGGTGTCACATTTGCTAACCTCTGGTCAACTGGGACCTCCCCGATTAGCCAGGACTRCTGATAAGTGGTGGAAAGTGGCTTAGTCAGCACTTCTGCCAGCTCCCTCTGTACTCTCGGGTGGATCTCATCTGGCCTCATAGACTTGTGTGTGTCTAAGTGGTGTAGCAGGTTGCTAACCATTTCCCCTTGGATTWTGGGGGATTCATTCTGCTCCCCATCTCTGTCTTCCAGGTCAGGCAGCTGGGTACCCAGAGAACAACTGGTCTGACTATTAAATACTGAGGCAAAGAAGGCATTAAGTACCTCAGTCTTTTCCTCATCCTTTGTCACTATGTTTCCCCCCGGCATCCAATAAAGGATGGAGATTCTCCTTAGGCCTCCTTTTGTTGCTAATGTATTTATAGAAACTTTTTTTTTTWTTGTCTTTTATGGCAGTAGCCTGATTAAGTTCTAGTTGGGCTTTGGCCCTTCTAATTTTCTCCCTGCATAACATCATGACATCCTTGTAGTCCTCCTGAGTTTCCTGCCTCTTCTTTCAAAGGTCATAAACTCTCTTTTTTTTCCTGAGTTCCAGCCAAAGCTCTCTTTTCAGCCAGGCCTGTCTTCCCCGCCGGCTTGTCTTTCGGCACATAGGGATGGCCCGCTCCTGCGCTTTTAAGATTTTTTTTCATGAAGAATGTCCAGCCTTCCTGGACTCCTTTGCCCCTCAGGACTGCCTCCCAAGGGACTCTGTCAACCATTCTCCTAAACAGGCCAAAGTCTGCCCTCTGGAAGTCCAAGGTAGCAGTTCTGCTGATGCCCCTCACATCTCTGAGAATCGAAAACTCTTATTGTTTTGTCATCGCTATGGCCAAGACAGCCTCCAACCGTCAACCCACAAGTCCTTCTCCATTCGCAAACAACAGGTCCAGCGGGGCGCCTTCCCTCCTTGGCTCACTCACCAGCTRTGTCAGGAAGCTATGTTCCACACACTCCAGGAGCCTCCTAGACTGTTTCCTCTCTGCTGTGTTGTATTTCCAGCAGATGGCTGGTAAGTTGAAGTCCCCTACAAGAACAAGGGCTAGTGATTGTGAGACTTCTCCCAGCTGCTTATAGAATATTTTGTCTGCCTCTTCATCCTGGTTGGGTGGTCTATGACAGACTCCCAGCATGATATCTGCCTTGTTGGCTTTCCCCTGATTCTTACCCATAAACACTCAACTCTGTCATCACCATCATCAAGCTCTGGACAGTCAAAACACTCCCTAACGTACAGGGCTGCCCCACCGTCTCTCCTTTCTTGCCTATCCCTTCTGAAGAGTTTATAGCCATCCATTGCAGCRCTCCAGTTGTGTGAGTCATCCCACCATGTTTCTGTGACTGCAACTATATCATAGTTTTCCCGCTGCACGATGGCTTCCAGTTCCATTGTTAAGATACAATGCAATCTACTTAAAGGATTTAGGATTATCTTTTCCTATAATATTTTGGCAAGAGTACTGTACCAAAAGAGTACTGTACTGTTTTTTTGATATGAAGATTTACTGTCAATCAAGTTGTAAATTTGGAAATTTTTTCCTTATATGTGAACAGTTTTATTTGTGTTCTTACACAATTTAGTATTTTTTATTTAYAATTTCTAATTAGGTATAGTATGAAATTCTGTTTTTTTTCTAATTTGGGGACTTGTTTGTTATTTAATCCACTTTATGGTAAATCCATTTTATGCTTATTTTTTAAAGAAAATAAAATCAAATTCTGGGACACAAAAACACTAGTCTTCGCAACAAAATGCCAGCCTGCTAAATCATTAGGAACTGGTCTGACTTGACATTATGATCAATATGCTGGATCTCATTTGTGACGGGTGTGGCCCTTTGATGGCTTGTATAGGCAGACTATAAGTTTAAATGGAGTAGAAAATTATATGTTGTAATTTATAGTTATTGCCAGTAATTACTGTTTATTGCCTTGCCTTGACTCAGAAGTTTATTTATGATAGGATTTAAACACAAGAGATGATGATGCCTGAGAAAATGTATGAGGTGAAGATTAAAAACATACTTTCCAGTTTGGGATTTTTTTTTTTTCTTTCTTTCTTAGTTTAGCATTTGACTTTAAACATGTTTTATTTGTGGCAGTTTATCAGTTAATACAACTTGGGACTAATTCTCAATGTGCTATCCGCAGCTGGATACTGAGCTGTCCACTTACTTTATTGTCCCTACAAAACTATGGTGTGGTCTATCGTTTAACTGAGAGACAATCTCTGGAAATCACCACAGTATAAAGTAGCAGATGTAAACCATATTTGTTGCTACCTAAACTGCTGCTTTGCTGGTCTTAATGTTGCCCAACAACCTTTTCTTTAGTCTTAACTTTAATATGTGTTTTATGGTTTCATCAAAATTCTTTGTCCTTTCTGCTAGATACAGTGAATGCCAAGTTTTTCTTAATTCAGGCATGTCTTCTGAATATTTGATATTAAATTGGCTTACAGCATTGAAAGTGGATCTGGTGTTACAGTCTTTTAAAGCAATATTCTGTAATTCTACTTTAGTCTGGAAGATGTTTTCTTATATGAAAACAAACTATAAGAGAAATTATCAGTCTAGTGCTTTCCCGTTCTGTCCCTTCTTATGTATTATCTATTTCTCACTTTGATCCCAGACCAGTAAGTCTGAAAGCAGATTTTTTAATTATTTAACATATTACCTGTACTTTTGCTGTTAAATTAGTTATTGTATATACCTTAAGTTTTTGAATTTCCTTTGAATGTTTTTAGATGAATTGCAAAATTAAATGTTATTATGAATGGACTTGTTTTTATGTATTCTTTGTATGGTTTTTTTGTTTGGATTTTTTTTTTACTTTTCTATGATGAAAGGTGCATGAACTATCTGGTTTCCTCAAGAATACAGGCCTTTTTACAGACGTAACTTTAAATTTTGGAAGCAGGTGATACGATTATAAAGGCAAATGTGTATTTGCATTGTGGTGAGGTTTTTTTAAACATTGATAGAACACATAAAGATTTTTCCTTATATTTCAGAATAAAGTTTAGTGAATATATCTATTTTTATGTGTATATGTATATATATGTATGTAAACATACATAACTCATGTATATACATATGTAGTATTACCTCTTCTATATGAAGTTATCTCTTTGTAAAACTGTACCCTAGAGTTGATAGAAAATATTCATCATTACTAGCTTAATTAATGGCTTTTGCTTAGCGCATAAGAAAGACATACTTCAAAAAAATACTTTTAAAAAAATGAAAATGGGATTGACATGATACAACTTGCAATTACTTTTCTTGGCCCTGGGAGAAAGTCTTTATCTTCACTTTAACAGTAGTCATTGTCAAAAGAGGAAAGAGAAATAATATTGGAGAGAGAAAACTCATTTTGAACTGGCATAAAAATCTGTTTATTTTCCAACTTTGTTTTTTTAGTAATATTGTATTGATATGAGGAAAGAAATAATGTCCTCTACTGTCTTTTACATGTTTTAACTTAAGTTAGTAAGCTRGTATGATAATTACTTTTTACTGTGTAATTTAACTGTATATGAGGAACAGTAACCTGCTCAAAGAGATGATGTGAACTTTGTAATAATTGATGCTGTCTGTTGATCTGGTTTTTTTCTGAAGACAGGTACATGATTTTGAAATCAAGGGAAACCTTGCTTCAGACACAGTGATAAAAAATGAACCTTTTCTAAATTCATAAGGAATAGTTTACCTATAAGACTATTGGGTTACCCTCTTATGGGTCTGAAAACCGGAATTAGTACTTCTTACACACTAAGCAAAGCGTGTATTTCCTGCTCTCCATGCCCACCCTCCCCCAATCATTGCAAGTAATACTCCTGTTAGACATACAAAGCCATGCAGTCCCAGAATGTAAAGATAAATAATTGGATACAGAAATATAAGTCAATACAAGGAATTTATATTGGCTCCCCTCACTCCTTATCCATGAGAACAAAGTAGATGGTGATGTTGATACTCTATGTCAGGCCTAAATGGCTTTGAGTGCCGTTTTGTTTATAGACCACTTGGTGGTCTGTGATGTGAGTTAAAGTGCAAATTCTGGTCAGGATTAAGACTGGCTTTTTTATGACTGATATATAGAGAGAGCGTCAATAGCTAGGTCTGAGCGTGTGAATAAAGTATAGACTGCTAAGAGGAGTTTTGCTGTTGCACTTCAAACTGTTCACTGTATGTGATGAGTCAGAATTTGTTCTTGGAATCAGCTGAGATTCAGTGAGCTGAAGAAGTTATCTTTGCAATTGTGGAGTCAAAAACAAACTTGAAAATAGGAAAGCATCATGATGACGATCTCAATCCCTGAAGTATTTGGTCTGGATTTTAAAGAGACCTATCAAAATATGGGTACACTATGTCTTGAGCAGCTGCCTCTGGAGACTTACAAAGCATTATGGAGTATCATCTAGCTGATGAACTGAATGTACCAAGAAAGAGTTATTTTATAAACAATGAAAGCCTGAATAGGTACGTGTAAAACCAATGGTATATATGATGCACATTCGATGTAACACACACAGTTTACTTTGTGTAACCATAGTTTTTTTCCTAAATTCAAATCCTTCCTTTTGCCTTCCGTAAGACACTTTTTTATTGTTTTTTAAGTCTACTTGGAGTAACAATAGAACCAAAAAGGGAACATGGAGCATTTGTATTATTTAACTAGTCCTCTCCAGCAATTTTAGTACAAATTATTGATAAGCTAATTGTATCAGTAGTGATCTGTAGATAATGCCTATTGCTCTGTACATATTGATTGGGCTAAAGCTTTGTGGCAGTTGATATTAGAACTAGTTCATATTAACTTAAATCCTTAATTGCATTTAGTTATAGATTTGCTTGTGAAACAGCTGCACCTTTTCCATCAGCTCTGTTAGTCTGCCATTTGAAAGGATTAAGCTTTTCTGCATCTCTACAAAGTATTTTTCAACTTAGCTTGTCTTGACTGTATTTTACATCTTACCTTGCAGCTGCCTAATTTTTCCAGAGCTCTTTGTTGATCTAGTGCAACTTTTCATCTAACCACATTAATGACATTACTCTTTTCATTACTTTTTGCAGTAATCCATTTGGCTTGCCTGTCTTGGCTCAAGRTGGTGTAAATTAATTGTAACATCAAACAAAACAACACATATAATTTGCAAGCAGCATTCTTAAAAATGGTGCAACCAATGAGTTAAATGAAGTTGAGTACAATTGAAACTTCTCTAATCAGTTGCTGATAGATACAATCTGGACAATATTTTGCGAGAATATTTATTGAGACTATTCAACATCAGCTTTTGAGAGCTTATGAAATTGACTATAAATATGGGCCCAAGCATAGGGAGCTAAAAAGGAAGCTTGAGTGAGAARACAAGATTTTCATGGAAATTTACATTTACATCCTCTTTTTTTGTGGAGAAGTTACTGAGGTTTGAACTGTAAGGCAGCAGAATTGCTTAAACTTTTGTTGTTGTTTGGCCACAAATGCAGATAAGTTGTTCACCTACCAAATTAGTGAATGGGGTTGTTTGGAAGCTGATATCATAAATATGGAAAGCACAATAGTTATGAAGTATGGTTGGGTGGATATGCTTCAAATCTCTGTATCATTTCCCCAGGGGTTCTATCTGGCTAAAACATATCTTGGGGCTTCTGTTCCCTTGGGAAAGAAAATTTTGACTCAATCTGCGTCAAGATTGACCACGTTAGTGTCATTCTGACAGCCATCAGCCAAATTTCTATCCCARTCATACACTTGGAAGTGTAATGATGACCTATCCAAACATTGGATACCACTTAACTAATAATCTCCAGATAACCCATTTGTATTTTAAGTTAACTTCACTGAAATTGCTATAAGGGTAAATTTTCTGGCATGGAATTTCTTTGTGGTTTAACTGCATGATTAATTCTGAAAAAGAAAAAAGATACAAGATGTTTAATACTGTTGAAACTTTCTCATTTCTTAATAGGAAATTGTAATAGATTTGCTGCATTCTGTTGAAATGTGTTCATTGTATAAAGAATATTTTGTTTTAAATCAGTTGAATTGTTCTAAGTTAGTAATGTTTTCTAAAATGATGAATTCCATCAAAACCAGAGACAATCACTTGATCAGTCACACTTTACAGACTATGTAAGACTTCGTGTTATTTCTACATTTGCACCTTCACTGAAGAGTTTGAGACTCTGCTAGCACTGGTTTTAGAAGACTTACTTTACTGGGAGAAAGGTGGGGTCAAAAGATATCACTAGATGTCTGTGTTTCCTTGTATGATGTGCTGGCCACATCTTAAAACTTCATTCTTTTAATGCAGTTATGCAATGTCATTATAACTATGCAATCCAAAAAATATTGTCATGTAGGAAAAGTATAAACAAAGAATATAGAGAAAAGCAGGTAGTTAAACATGAATTACTACTGTAAGACRATTAAGATAAGTGGAAATTAGTTTCATGTCTTAACATTGTTGCTGTAATGAAGGATAATTATGATACAGAAATTGAAATTGGAGCTGCAGTGATTGAAAACTTGTATGACACATAAGGGGAGATGCTGACAATTTGGGTTGTTTCATTTTGCTGTTAGAMTTCTGATAATTACCTGACACACTTGACAAGGCATCATTAAATATGACAAACAGAAAAATCTATCACCACCACATTAAAAAATACATTCTGTAATGCTGAAAGCTACATCATTTTTTAGGAAATGGAAATTTTTCTGTCCGATTTAGTGCCTGTATTACTGCTCCATTTTTAACCTGTGCTTAATTCTGCTTTCAGATACTGGAGGCTGAAAGAATCCATAGAGTTTTTGAAACAAGAAGTCTGAAGTCCTTCTCCTGCCCAAGCTGCTGTGTGACATGATGTAAGTAATTTAACCATTTTTATTTTTTCCTTGGTGAATGATGAAAATTTACTGTTTTCTGTATTTTTAGGAATGCTTTGTTTTGATTAAACTCCCTACCAGTCATGATGAAAATTTTAATTTTATTTTAAAATTGAAGTTAATYTAGTGTAGAAAATTTGTTTTGAAAAAAAATATAAAATGAAACCTTACATCATTACTTTTCCAGCTAAAACTATTAATTAGATTTGTAATACTTTCACAAGTAATGTTAGCTGACCTAAGCCTGACATATGTGAGGCTGCTTATTGTTACTTACTCTTTTTACACTGTTACTTAATGGTTTTACAATGTTTTGAGCATTTAATATATATACCTGTTTAACAAGTAAATGTTGTTATCAGCTGCAGTTTTAAAATCTTGTTACGTGCTTGACTGTGCTCTAAAACATTTAATTCATTTGGAGCTGTTGAATTATTATTTCAGTGTTTAAGTCCCCATTATCTGGAAGGCGTTCTATTCGCTAGTGGATCCAGCAAAAGAAGTGATCTCACAGAAAAGAGATCAATAAATTCCAAGATATATGATGTAGCTAATATMCGGAAATATTAAATAGAGAGCTCTTAGGAGAAAAGAAACATTTAATTCTCTGTGTGAATCAGAAGACTGTCAAGTTTCGGTTCAGTGTCMATGTTAACACAGTATTAGCAGTGAATCTGCCTTGCAAGTAGAATATCAGCCTCTTTCAACCAATCTATGTTACAATCTGATGAACATACATTTGTAATAACTTAGGGAAATAGGTAATAGATTTTTCAGAGGACTTTCTTGGCGAGCTGTGATGGTAGAGCTCACTATGCAGTAGAGAAGACGTAGTTAAATTGTTTAAAGCCAARACGAGGAGAATGGATTGGGAATCCTGAGTGGCTCCTATTTAAAAGGGGTGTTCATAGCTCTAATGACTCCTTCAGTTAGCTGGCAAGATGCGTATTACCACCATATATGCTGGGAAAGCCATTCACTTAAGGTCCTGAGTATGATAAGATAACATGTTATTTTATTTGTATGTTGGTTTTTAGCATTATTTTCCATACATTAATATTAGTATAAATATATTTTGACATCATTTATATCTTCATTCTTACGCAAATATTATTGGAAGAACTTAGGGATTTGGGATTTTTCTAGAGTGGATGTAAACATGAACTACCATGTAAGAATCTTGTTGTTCAACATGAACTAACCCTGAGTATGCTTGTATTCTTTTCTGTTAATTAGTGTCTTTTCCTCTTTCTTGTTCCTTCTCCTGTTGCAGAAAGCCTTATGTCCACTTAACTTTGATTTTGCTTTTATCTTGAYGAATATGTGCTAGCCTCCAAAAGGAGTGAACTTGAAATCTTTGTTGTTTATTCACTAGTCATTCTTTTTAAAGAATTTAAAAAATAGATTTGTCACATTAGTCATTATTCTCTTTTATGCATTTGTAGTTATTATTTTCCGTGTTTTTCAGCTGATGTTTTTTAAGGTAGTTAGGAAAATTAAGATCCTTTCCTAAGTGTAGATTTTTTTTATCTGATGTGAATGTAAAATACATGATGCAAATACAACTCTGTTTGCAGTTGTCATCTGTTTCAGAATTTCTAATAATTAATTCTGGCACTTTCCTATAGGTACATTTTTGTCTAATAACATTAGCTGTCTGTCTAAATGTAGTTGTATTTCTTATAAAAGTCTCACTCTTTGATGAGACTTCTGCTTCATCATTAAGGTTTGAAACGGCTAATTAATGGTTTGGTTGTGTATTAACATTAGTTTTTTAATTTGTAAAATATTTTAGAACAGTGATTTCACAGAGCATTGATAATATAAGGTGCTCATAGTCTTTACAGACTGAACATTCTTTTTAGCAATACTTTAAACAGCCTGTCACTTTCCAAAAGCCACTTAGTCTCTGTTCACTGCCTTACTTCTGCAATATGCAAATTTTGTGTGGTTCAATCACCTGTGTAAATAATAGCTTTCTCAGAATTTAAATGAGCAAATAATTAATTACTAATAGTTTTGCATAGGCAATATTTTATTCAAAATAAGTTTTCACAAGTTTACAGAAAACTTTGGTGTTTAGAATTTTTCTAACTTATGAAACATGAGGAGACCAACGTACAAACAGTATTCACCAAATGTTCTTAGTTTAATTAACTGTGGTTATTTTACTAAACCTACTATATCTTGCTTATCATTGTACTTAGYATCTTAGAAAATTTACATTGTCTTTCTTGCTGCATTCTTTCAAAGGGCACAATTTTCTTTATTAGTCATTCATTTAATATGTAGTCTGTAGGAAAATAAGTCAGATTATACATTCTGCATTTTCTTCTGAAAGCAATGGAATTCGTAGTTTTACTGACTTCCCAGAGACTGACAAATATGGGCCAGACAGATGGAGAACACTTTCTATTGTATCTTCGGTGTTTAAAAACAAAACAAAACAAAACAAAACAAAACAAAACAAAACAAAACAAAACGAAATGCCCCCCAAAACCCCCAAACCCCACAATCATTTTCTTTATATTTTGAGCTCCACAGTTCTTGAAGGTTGAAGGTCATTGTCATGGGAGCTTGTGTTCGTAGTTGTGCTAACCTGATCTTTTCTGTTTGTAAGCTTGCTCACTTGAGATATTTGAAAGGAAAAATTGAAAACTTAAATTTAACCATATTCAATATGAAAACAATTATATGAGTGGAGTGATGTATTCTTGGTGACCTGTGTTGCTAAGAAACAAACAGCTGTGTTCTCAGTTGATTAAATCCTTCTCTTCTAAGTGTTTTTACCACAGTGTACATTGCAATGCCTTATTCAGGCTCGGACATCTCAAATCCATTAACTATGAGGTCAAACTATTACCTGCTTCTTTACTTACTTCAGTCTTGCTCCATCTAAACTAAAATCACTCAGACACCGCTGGGTGAATATCTATTCCATATATATATAAAGTTCCGTAAGATATAAAGTTCCAGTTCAACAGGGGATAAAACAAAACTCTTCCTATTTCTCCAGACTTATCTCCCTCTCCTGTTTCTTGCCTTGATCCTGGTAATCTGTCTGTCACGCAGTAGTGGAGCCTGGGTGCCATCTTCAGCTCATTCCTGTTCCGCTGTCATTAGTACTGAATTTACCCAGTGCAAGTTGAGTTAAAACACATGTGGGTACATAGTGCATTTCTGTCAAATTAGCACACAAGAAAAGACTTTTAACAGCTTTTTGTTTTTATATTAGATGTGGAACAATAGTTGATAGGCTGTCAGATATAAAGTCTGCCAATACAAAGTTACTGTCAGCATTGTTTGAACAAATTTAAACCAATAAAGTCATTTTATATAGGATCTATTCTATGCATTGTAGTATTGCATAACTTTTTTTTAAAGAGTATTTCTAAAATAGCACTTTCCTAGTTCAGCTACAGATCTGGTACGCTTGTCTTCTCTTGTTTCACCATTTATCTTAATTATTGTAAAATCCTTTTTCTGAAGTTTGRAAAATGTAGCCTTGTTCCATGCGTGTTTATCTAAAATATTGCTGCAGTGTGTAGTTTGTCACCATCTCGCTTCTATATCTACCTTTAAACCTGTTTCTAAACGTTTTACTTTGGACCCCCAATGCTCCCTCCCTCCCTGCTTYCCTCCCTCCCTTTCTATGCCAGCCATTATCACTCACTTGTTAAATTTTCAAATGGTAGTTTTTTTGCTTTCTGTCATGTTATCTTTCCCACTTGATAGGAATTTGTGTAAACATTCAGTAATCCCCTTATATACCATGGTTTCTTACTATCACTTTTGCTCTGCTATCTGCACAAAGTTTATAATGATTAGATCAAGGTTTTGCTGACATTACAGCCTATAATACTGATCACTGTGTTCATTGCTTCCTTCTTCCCCAGCTGTCTATATCCATTTCTAGTCTTTCGCCGTAGTTTTGCCCTTGATTTATGTGAAACTGGAATTCTAATCCAAATATCTAAATCTAATCATTCGGGACAAATCACGTACCCAGAGAAGATCCAAAACTTATTAAGTCAACTGAAACTGGTAGAACATTATAAATTACAGCGTGCAACATCTTGTGCTCATCAGTTAGTGTTATATGGCTGTGACTCGTCAGGCATTAACCATTATCCTGCTACTTTTCCATTTTTTTCTTAATTTGATATATTTCATTTATTATTCCCAGCTGTATATTTTCAGGTAGTACAAATAGCTTTATAGATCAGCTGTCGCACAATCTCAGCTACTTTTTACTGAGCCTCACTTCATACTTATTCTGAAATATTTTTAGGACAGATATCAGAGGCTCAGTAGCTCTGCTGATTTACAGTAGCAGTAATGCTCCTCCTCCTCAGAAAAAAAATATATTCCTGTGAAATCTTTGTATTCCAGGCTAATTTGGAATTCTCAGCTTGTTTTATTAGAGATGATTCAATCATGACTTTAAAGCACCGATTTGGACATATGGCTTATGAAATAATGGAGAATTTCTGGCTTCTACTTCCACAAATCATGCATTTCTGTGTTTAAATTTTTGGTTTGTTTCTCAGTTTTAAATTCCATCAGATTCATTTTGTTCTGGRATTTCTGGATAGAACTAAACACCATAGTCCACTATTATTGTTATTTCCAATGCTTGAAAGAGGCTAGATTTCATATTAGTTCTAAATTCAGTAGAAGTTTGTTGGTCCTGCCCTTCACAATGATAAGATATTGCTTCATTGACAGTCAAATGCAGGATCACGACAACCTCCTAAGCTCTGAGGTCAGAAGGTTTTTGCCACATGAGGTTTCACCTCCTTGGTTATGTGAATGTTGGTAAGTTAAACAGTGCCAGAGAATTTCCCCCTGCTCTGGAAGTCAGTTGTTGATACTGTTTTATTATTTGTACAAGGGAGTAGAGTTTTGCCCAGGACATTGCTAAAAATTTCCAAAGTCTGGGAGTTTGTACAGGCTGTGGGTCATTCCTGGTTGGCAGTTTGCTTGCAGACAACCTGTTTTGGAAGATAATAGAGTTTAATAATATTGTTCTGTTCTAGGGCAGTTAGTCTGATTGCCAGAGAGTGGTACTCAGCGTCGCTAAGTTATGAGTACATCTGTAACCACTGAGTACCAAGTTTTATGTCTTGCTAAGCTCAATGAAAGACAGATTTTCAGTGTTCTTGCATTTCACAGAAACAAAGTACATATAATTAGCTGATCACTGGAACCTTGCATGTATAGTTCTTGGGCGAGTCTGCTCTATTTCTATGAAAGTCAAGAATATGTGCATCTTTAAAATTGCTATTGTAACATATCACTGTATATTGATTTATTCTGAACACTTCTTTTCCCCGGTACTGAGTTATAGATTATAATGCTATCATCATCTAATAAGCTTTTCTGTGTAGTACAGGGCTGTAGAATTTCCATGCATTTCTTGTTCTTTAAAGTAGAATGTACAACCTAGAAAATAATCCAGAATTCATGGAATATTCCACATAGCCATCCAGCAGTTATCTGAATGCCTAATTGTCAGTAATGCTGAAATTCTGCGCCTTACTTCTGTCCTCAATGTGTCTGTCTTCATCTTCTAACCAGAGGATCTAACCATACTTCTGCTTCTGAAATCTTTGTGTATTGCCTGGTATCCACTTCCTATGGGATAGACAAGATGGTTTTCAGAAGTTACATACATGTACACCTAGCAGTTTCAACTCATCCCTGAGATTTCCAGGAAATACTTAAATACGGATTAATTACTGTCATGTGTAAGAGCTCCAGGAATATGTGGAATTCATTAAGCAAAAACACAAGTTAGGCAAGGTTACTGTGTCATATAACTGATAAACACATTATGAGCACTTATAAATCAGATAACCTCTCTCTAATTCAGTGATAATAAAACACCAGAAAGGAGCTTCTCTGGGTTACTTTTCCTAATGCATTAGCCATTTCAGCAGAGAGAGCCCAGAAGTGATTTTAATACCAAGTCATTATAGTGATCCTGTCAGATGACAAATTCTTATTAGCATCAACAAGATAGACAGTTGACTACCTTGGTTAAGRTGTGAGGTGAGGCTTAAAAAATAGGATAGACTCTGCATGGTCTTGCATGATTCTCACCTTCAAAACTAGTTCACTGGGTATAACGTATGCCAGTCACTTTTTGAAAACACATTTCAAAAAGTAAAAAAAAAAAAGGAATATCGTCTCTCTGTTTGTGATGTCATTAGTCATATTTCCACTTTCCATATTATTACTGCATTTTTATATGTATTTCCTAATTCTGTCTGCCTCCTTATATCACAAGCTGATGATTAATTCTTACTTGCATATCACATGCAAATGACATGCCTTGAATAAAGAATACCCTTAGACTGTGTGCTTACCAAGACAAGAATTGTTATGGCTCTTGAGTTTCGGAAGTGTCCATCCCATGTTTTTGTAAGAAAGTAATAGCAAAGGGCTTAATATTAAAGTAGAAATAGAATGTAAGGAAGTTTTTCACTGATTTTATTTTTAGCCAAAAATGACTTGTAGAAAATAGCATTGAATAATAGATTTTCAGCTGGGCCATACCCTAAACCTGGACATCACATGTGGCTCTGGATGCTGTGGCAACTGCAGCTGTGTTGTCAAGGAAACAGCCTTGTGCTCAGTAGGCAAAACCAATGAGGATTAAGCAAGGCTATATTATAGTTAAGCCTTGGTGACCTTATCAGGGAGCAACAAGATCTGTCTGTTCTTCACTGTGCAGGTGTCCCTCAGGAGTGAGGGTGATATGCACAGGCAAAAACATACATGCAATACACCTGATTTAAATGTCAGACCTGGATTATTCAAACAAGTGAATGCATTTCCCAGTTAGATGGATTAAAAGACTCCATTTGTGTAAGTAAAATGTTTATATAAAATAAAATTAAATAATAGAGAAGAAAGTAATGTGACATGTTTTTCTGTAAGCTATGAAATGAGGAAGAGATAATTGAAGTATGATGAACTCTGGAATTCTTTTTGCTTTATGTTGTAGCTAAAATTCACACACGTGTGTCACTATAAAAATGTGTTAATTTCCCAATGATAAGAAACAAAGTTTATAGAACACTGAGATGCAGAACAATTGTCAACAATTTCAAGCACAGCATTCTTCTTTAGTAAAAAGAATTAATGCATGTGTCACTGAAGTAAACTCACAGTCCAATATACACGTGTTATTTCATCCCAGTTTTTTGTATCTAAAAGAATCAGAATCCAAAGGGAACTGAGATAAATAAGTGCAAGAGAAAAATGCCTAATAATTTTTTGCTGGGTGGGGAAGGAAGTTGAAAAAGTTGTTTAAATTGCTGTCACAAGTTAATTGTTTTCTGCTTAAACTTTAAAATATTATTCCTTTTTGTTTCTGAAGCAAACTAGAATGTTACACTTTAGTTGAAGCTTCATAACAAATAAGAATGAGTGAACAAGCAACTAAATTTTACATGCTGTGATAGAATCTCTGGAGTTTATTGTGCTTTTTTTTTACATTCTCACGTAACATCAAAGGTGATTAAATGTCTGTCTTAATTAATTAATGCTTTAATTGTTAGTCTGGATTTATTTGTATTAACCATTGTATTTTTTCTTGTTTCAGTATCTCTTGTGGTGTTACATGCCTGTTAAAAAAAAATCAGTGTTAGTTTATCTGCAGATAATGCCAGATGAACCTTTTTCAATAGTGATACTGTCCAATGTCTTGTACAAAGAAGGGAAGAACTGAAGCAAACTGAAATGAGACACAACTGATTATCATAGTGATTTTGCTTCTAACATTATCTTGTGATTTATTTTCTTTCTTGGCGTTTTTTTTTTTCCTACAGAAGTTAATCTATACTTGCCAAAGCCAATGGATTTTTTCAGATTTTGATTATTCTTTTCGTGCATCCCAGTCCTTTTTTTCAGTGYTTCTGCATTTCTTTCTTTTTTGTATTTGATTATTTCAAAGATCAGATTTTTTTCCAGAATTGCTGTTTTTACCATTTCAATTGTGTGACAGAAAAATTCTGTGTATATTTCCTATTAAAGAGAGAAGTTCCGACACTTTGCAGCACTTTTAAGGCAATTATAGAAGACTTGAAATTGATCTGATTTCATTGCTTCATTTCTGAGACCTGCCACTCTCCTGATAAGATTCTCTATCAGAACATCAGGGGAAGAAATGAAGCAAAGAGGGCAGGGAAGACTTGGTCACTTCTGTGAGCTGAATATGATGTCAGTCTTCTTAACTATGTAAAATGCAGAACAGAAAAGTTAAAGATGAGACCATATTTAATGCTTAAATATTTAAGAGCATAACAACATCAAAGTTGTTAGAATACATGCAGCAGTTAGCTTAAAAAACTGTGACTTAAGTCCTTGGAGAAAAGTCCACTATGATTCAAATATGCTTAGAGAGACAGAATATTGATATTCAAAATAAAAGGATTAGGAAATGTATTGTGCCTCCCCAAAAGTTTCTCATTCCCATGCCGCCTTTCCTTATTAATATTTTACTCTCAATTTTCAGGTGGTTTTGTACTACTCTCATATTTAGTCCCTTAGTATCACATGTGTTTTCATCCTCTAGTGCTTCTGTTTATTCATTATGTGTCTAATAGTTATTTTGAAGGTCAGGTACAGAGCTGGATACTTTTCCTAATTTATTGACTGCATCTCGACCTTTTTCCCCCCCTCACATTTCTCCTAATTTTGTACAAATAAATCTGCCTTTATTTTCTCTTGGTCCATCTTCTATCTGTAGCTTTATGGTCATTTTCTTTGCTTTTTAATCACTAAAATTTATGCTTTTGTTAAATCGTCTGGCTTCTATAAGGAGTTTGATGTGAATGAAATTTAATTTTTAATCTAGATCTCACTAATATGAATTACCTTGACCTGTTATCACTAATTTAGGGAGCAACAAGTAGAATCCAACTTTTTTTCTTTAAACCAACTAACAGCTTTAACAGTGTGCCAGTAAATTACTGCAAGTTATCTACTACCCTGCCGCTTTCTGGGATAATGTGCAATCCTGAACAATAGGCAGAGCAGCAGCAGTCTCTCCAATTGGGTTATTTGTCGACAAACAGGCAGATCAGCCTTCCCCTGCTTATGGAGTGAGTTAGGCACACCCAGGACATGTCATGCCTCCTGTGCATGTGCTGTGCAACTGATCTGTGTGTGCGTAAAAAGTCTAAGATATTTCTGATGCTGTAAATTTACAGCAGGCCATCTGTGCGTGTCCCAAATGTGTCCAGGTGTTCCAACTTGTGTAGTAGATRTATTTTCTTCCATGTGAAATGCTGGCAAATATGATTTTCTCATTCCATTTTAAATTGTTGGTGCAACTTTGGTCAATCTATTCTAAGTGTCTTGTACCCAGGAGATTTAATTTATTTGATCAAATTCAGACATGAATTCAGGAGTAGTCATTGGAAACGTATTACTGTGAAATCAGATTAATTCYGTAGTATCAGCATGGCGGAAATCAGAACTAGACTTGCAGTACTCATGTTTAATTTTTCTTCATCTTATGTAGCTATTTACAGTGCTGTAAAGTGGAAGAACAGTTTTATCAACTCAAAATATTCACATCTGGCATATATTTAATATTGACATCAAAAAGCCAGAAAAAAAGAGTGTGTGGAAGACCTCCAGTGTTTAGGCTACTATTGTGAAAGGGCTGAACAGAGAACTGTAGTTTTAACTAAAATAAATAGGAGTGTAATATGTGCAAGTCAAATGAATTTATTCATATGTTCTTCTTGAATCTTTTGCATATGAATTATATCCCTTTAGATTATGGTGCATTAATTTCATTGTTATTAAGAAATTATGTGTTTATAGAAATAAACTATTTTATCTTTGCACTGTATTGTAATATTTTGAATATTTTGAATTTGGTTCATAAAACATATATACAAATGTGTACCTCAGATGCTTTTTTTTCCTAACTTACCTTTAGACTTCTGATATGATTTACACATTCAAAAGTAAGTTTCTCATGAGGGTAACTTAGTAGCCATAAATCACTTTCTGAACAGGTTTTGGTGAGTGAAACATTCAAACTTGAGCACACTTTTTCAGGTTATGAAATCCACATTTTTTGGTAAGTATATTAATCAACAGATGTGTAGTTTCTTTAAATGAATGACATATAGCAATATGCTGTCACCCATCAGTTTCAAGTCAAAGACTGTCAGCCACTGTAGCTATTTGTGTACAAGACAGCTAAAGACATTTGTAGTATGTATCTTTGTATCGCTGCAATAATACGTAGCAATAGATAATCCTAACAGAAATCAAAGGTACTACTCTAACAACTAGCCAGAAAGTATCTCATGCTTTTCCAAATTGCTTGCCCTGTTTTCCTGAAATTAATTGACATTTGTTATCTAGAAAATTATGCAAAATGTTTACATCAATGTTTTTGTATTCCTTTGCATACTTGACTGCACATTTTTATTTTTGTTTGCTCCTTTAGTATTTATATTATGTCTTTTTAATGCAAAAATAATCAAAAAAAATAGAAAAATAACTAGCAGTAGGCTTTAAGATCTACAGATATTTTTAAAAATCAATTCACTGTGAGTGTGTTTTTTGCATAAGTGTGTATGGTTTACATGGTTTACATACTGATTTTCAATTTACAACCCAGTTTTAACTTAGATGGAGAGCGAAACCAAAACTTCAATTCTAAGACTGTTATCACTATGTTCAAATCCATATCCTTCCTAAATTCAAATTCCTTGGCAGCAGCAGTAGTTAATCATATTTAAGATGATTTTACTGGGGCTTACTGTGATCCAACAAGCAGCCTACAAGCTGAACTGTGCTTAAGGACGCTGCCCTACGGCTCACTGCCTCTTCCAGAAGACAGCAAATGGCTTTCAGATAGTGGATAGTAGGTGCGTGCATTCTCCTGTGCCTGTTCACATCTTAGTTCAGAGAGCAAGGAGGCTGCTGCAGAAGGACAGAACTGTAAAGTTGTAGCTCTGCACTGGAGGAAAGGGAAGAGTGGCTTTCACAGCTGTCTTCTGTCTGTAAATAGGGAAGGTGTTTCATTTCAGAATCAAAGTAGCTTGGCTTAGTAACTTCTGGAAGCTGTGTAATACTTGCCAGCAATGCACAACTTACTACCTCATTATTTCTTTGYCAAAATCCTTAAGAAAGAAGGTCTTTAGGGAAGCCTCAATGCCTGTTGGGTTTTTTGATCTCTTGATAAGTGTTGTGCACTTCTGCAGATTGTTTACTGAAACAATGCACGACATGCATATTTTCCATTACTACTTTTATTTAAAGCGCCAGTGTTTCAGTTTAATGTTTTAGAAGTGGTAGAACCAAATCCAGAAGATTATTAATAGAAAAATTGAGAAAACTGGTTCAGCTGATTTGCTAACACTCTTTGGTGTCTCCATTTCCAGTCTGCAATCTTCTAAAACCCAAGGAAATATTGGTGATGCCTCCACTGAGAGATGTAACATTCTTTTGCAAGTAATAATGTTCATCTTGTTAACGGACCTTCAGGTTGGCTGGGAAAAACACACACATCATTTGGATTACCAGTTCTGTTTTTTTAAGGGTATTAACATGCCCGTATCCAAGATGATGATTATTTCAGTGCTTGTTGCTTAGGATTTATACTGAGGCACATGGTTGCTAACACAAAACTGTTGTGCTTACTTAGGAGATATTTAAGTCCTTTCATACATCAGAACATAGAAATTGCTGTACTGGATGAAGGCGGTTTTTTGTTTTTCTGATATTCAGCCTGTGATTGGAGTTGATAATCCATTCTTCAGATAAAAAGGCAAGAATCTGTTGCATTTACAGAATAATCAACAGATTTGATTCTATAATAATATATAAATATTATATATTATAATATAAATTATAAAGAAAATAATGAAGAATATTTCATGTTAGGTTCTCCCAGTCACTGCTTGTGAGGCTTGATTTATATGCAAAGACTCTCTCTCTGATGGAGAAAATGAAGGAAAGGTAACAGTTACTTAGTGCTGCTGGGTAAAGGAGAACAGTAAGGAAGAGTGATAGAAGGAAGAGGAAGGACAGAGACCCAGAGACTGACAATGACACAATTAGCTGACAGTGTCTTCTGAATAGTCAGTATTTGATGGGTACTGCCTGAACAAGAATGGAGAAACTGAGTAAAATTCAGTATATGGTTTCAGGGACAGGATATGATTGTGTCTGTCACGAGCGTGGTGAGAACCTTGGATAAATCGTAAGGGGAAGGAAGAGGCTTTTGGGATATTGGTTGATGCTAAGTTTCCTGATACACAGCTTATTAGGTAACAGTGATAAGAGACCTATGTGTTATCTGAGAGCTCCATGTTCAGCCCCTGATGGCAAACAAGACAAGAACAAGAACTTTTCCCTTGAGAAAAAGGGAGTTTTAAGCATTTATTTTTGTCAATTTTGAATTTACCATTTTTGGTTTCAGAGTAATAGCAGCCTAGTTTATTTTCATTGTATTACTTGTTTCATATACCCACATAGTCAYCTCCTTTCTAAATTACAGAGTCCGGCATTTTTTTTCCTTTTGTATGGTAGTTTTTTCTATACCTCTTGTTATATTTTTAACATATTTAAAATTCCTGTCTGAACTTCCATCTGCTATTTTTGTATTCTTCCTGTTTTCTTCTTTTTTGATATGTGATTCTTAGAACTGAAATCAGTATTACTGGTATAGCTATGTCTCTGATTTCTGTAGTCCATATGAACACTGATAATATTCTCTTCCATTCTAATTCTTATGCCTTGTTTTGCTTAAGCTTTTGAGCAACTTTGGATATTGAGAATAGGGGTTTCTTTCTAACTAGATTTCTTTCTTAACAGGTGCATTTGATTGCACGAGTAGTTGTGTTTTTTTCTTTCACTGTCCCCTGGATTTGTAGTTATCAAGGAAATTGTATTTGCTAATGTGATTTTCAAAGTGGAAATGAAGTCTGTCCATGTTCTCTTGGTTGTAGAGCAGGGCTCAGATACAAAGCACAGACAACTTGCGTATTTCATACACCGGAGATTGCAGAGGTGGGACTAGAGATTCTTGCTGTTAGCTCACTTAGTAATTTGTTTCTTTTAGTGTAGTCCTCTCTGCTTAAGATAATAAGATAAAATGTATTATTCTCTGACACACACACATCTTTTTTTTTTCTTTTAGAATGTGTCTTTCAGTTTTTAGGAGACTAGGTTACAAAATCCCTAACTGTCAAAGCAGATAGGGTATTTAAAAGAGCAGTGTGGTATCTGGACAACCAGAATCACAGTTAGGCAAACAGATCTTCTTTCATCCAGTCAGGTGGCCGGTCTATTCTTGAGTGTTCAGGATTGTGGATTTCCTGGACTGCAGCTCTCTTCTTAAGCAATGTTGAATGTGCTGAACAGGGCTGCCATTTCACCCCCAGGTATGTGCATTCCACATACCAGGTTATGAACTTGATTAGAGAAGCAAAATAGAACAGAATGTGGAAGTTGCCAAAAATTGTTAATAAAAATTGGCAGCAAAAATAAGATTGTTTTCAAATTGGGCATGTAGGGTAGGTGTTCTGTAGATAGATACACTCACAATATATTTGTCTTAAAGACCTTAATATCCATCCCAAGATCCCAGTGAGTATAGTCAACAATAAAATGTGAGGTAAGAGGGAGACAGAAGGATAGCTGTTYTATTTTATCAGGCAATATTGCCTAACAGTGATTTCTTTAATTTTCATTTGAACTTCCCTTTCTATCTTATGTATTCTTTGGAGAATCCCACATAAACCATAAAAAGTGTGTTGGCCTTACTACTTGTATTTATTTCCTACTACAATTTATACTTTTTTCACCCATCCTCAATCTTTCATTACTATTTTATTAAAAGAAAGTATAACCCCACGTCTCATTCAGACTTCAGGTCTAAGTTCTAAGTTCATCAAGGTGAACAGGATTCTCCCATTATTTTTATGCTAGTCAGGGGGGGAGAGTGAAAAAAGGCTGGGTATCCTACTTGGACATGGGTAAAATCTTCAGTCTCCAAAGATATGCCCCTAGAGGGTGTTTGCAGTTGTCTGTAATGATAAGGCTTAGTTACTACCTCTCTATATTTTTTTTCCAATTTTTTGCTGTTTGTCTCTCAACTCCATCCCATTTATTACTGTGATTGCAATTCTTCCGACTAAGTGTGCATACTTACAACAGCCTGCATAGGCTCCCTGTTCATTGTTGGTGAAGAAATAGGCACTTCCCAGAGAAATTTGTGTTATCCTTTATCTAAAACAGGTAACATAAGGCACATTCTATAGGAGCCTGTTTCTCTCTATTGGCCATATAGGAACCCCTTTATAGCTCAGCTACAAGCTCAGCTATAAGCATCTGGTTAAGTGAGGTGAATCCTGATATGTCATTCTGAAAGTATTATCTCTTAGGGAGCACACAATCTACTCAAAGTTCGGCTCAGTGAAACTCATTAAAGAGGGAACATTACTTCTTTGTTCCAAGATGGGCAAGTTACAATGACCTTTTACTTGACAGAGTTGACTGTGTTTTGCTGTCCTCTAGTTGCCTGTAGTACTTTCAGGATTGCTATTTCCAACTACAGATTCCTCTAAATCTTCAGATTCACCTTTTTTATATTTTTTGAGCAGAAAATCTTTTGCCTTCATTTCTCTTTCCCCGCAGATATTAATAGAGCCTGAAAGTTTGATACGGGCTACAAGTTAATGAATGAACAGTATATTTCCTCTTTAAAATATGCTAATAAGACATGGTTATATGAAACWGATGTAGTCACACTAACAACTCTCCAGGGCAGAATGGGAAATCCTCTCTCTTGTTTCTCTTTCCCCCGTCCTGGCCACAAATGTCTGTTGCTTACCTTGCACCTGAGCATAGCCAGCTCACTAAAATGTCAGCAGGCTAGCTTGGGAAAATCTTTAAATCTTTAATCTTGAGATCATATGGATGCTGTATCCTGGACAGTGAGACAAGGTGGGGAAACTGCATTACTGAGGGTGGGATGGAAGGAACTGAATCAAAAGGAACAGGGAAAAAGTGAGGAAGCAAGACCTCTCCCTTTCAGCACCAGCAAACTGCTCATTTGTTCCACTCATAAAGTGAACTGTCATCTCCAGATTTAATACAGCTGCTCTTCACTAAATAGAATAATTGAAGTTCATTTTGCCCTAATTTGCAGTTCCTGATTTTGCTGTCAGGATGCATACCTGTGTCTTAGCCCACTTGAATTCTTATTTCAGATGTGATTTATGAGATTCTATATTCATTCTAAATGACTACATTTACATCCCCTGCTTTTAGGAAATTTAAATYAATTCTAATTAGGTCTTAAGGTTAAAGGACACTGACAAAGTATACCTGGAATAATAGTATTTAAGCTTTATCAATGGTGTGAATTTAATTCAGTAGTTTTCAGTTATGTCAACATAGTGAGAAATTAACTATAATTAAGAATTATCTCGAGCATTTGCTTTTGTTTACATCTTAGTAAATTTTGTTGTAAACTGGCTGAAGAGTCCTATGAGAAATGAATGAATAAATGTGGAACTACACACAAAACCTAACTATCCCTAGTAGGTTTAAAAAGAATTCAAGGAAAATATAATTTGTTCCTATTGAATAAAGCATAATATATGGTGATATTATTCTACATATAGAATTTTTAGGTCTAAGATAAAATCACTGTGCCTTAAGTTGCTGCAGTTACAAGGACTTCTTAATCTCTTCCTGAAGTATTTCTAAAAATTCTTACTGAAATACTACAAAATTGCGAAGATTATAGAAAACAAAAGAACCATTTATTATGCTTAGTCATCATCCAGAGAAGCTTATAGTATTTTGTTGAGCACATTATTTTAATTTATTCGCAGGTATTTCTTTCCAAATTATTTGGTCCCTTCAGGAAAAAGCAGAGGTAGAAGATCTTTCCTCAATGATGCCAGCTTTTTATGCATTTTATGGATAAGTAGGAGATTTCAGACTCTAAGCTGATGGCTAAAATTACAAAAACTGTAAGAGATAACTAAAAATTGATGGAAATATTTTTTCCTGTGATTATGATGACTTATAGTGCATTTTGTTTCTGAAAGGCTATGATTGTAAAACTGTTTCCATTACTTTTTTGGGGGATTTTTATGTTTGCATATTAAACTCTGTAAATGTCAACAAAGAAATAAATATTTCTGATCACAACCATGGTACAATAAAAACAGTTCTTTCCCACACACTGCTCAGTTGACATGGAAAATTCCTTCCTCAATGGAATTCTTAAATGCGAAGGTATTCTTTTATATACTAGTCCGGCTGTTTCTTCTTTGGCATGACTTCAGTAGGTTAACATTAATTCAGAAATGTTTGTTTCCATTGCAAAGAAATACTTTTTTCCTACATTTGGTGGAGAATACAGGATTTGCATTTGGTGCTAGGTCTGTGCATAACTTTTTGGTTGAGCAAGCTTCTTTAGTGCATCTGATTTGCTTAAAGTTGTACAGTTGTAATTTCTAATTCCAGTTTCACCACTGTGGTAGCAAAATAGAGAATACTATAAACTTAGGTAACAGTGAGTACATGTAATAAAGTATTTCTACAAAATTACCTTCAGGTATCAAAGAAGACATAGACGTCTTTTATTTCAGGTATCATCTCTGGGCCCTACTGTTAGTCATAGAAATTGCACAAAAACAATGTGGTTTTTACAGTTACAAATTTTTAGACTAGCTGAGGCTTTGGTCTGAAAAAAAGAAAAAAATAGCGTTGTTCATTTTGCTATAGCCTTTTGCACTGTAATTTCTGGATTCAGTAGTGGTCTYGCTCTGTGACTCAAACAGGAAATTTGGCTGCAATGATACTAGTGAGTTAGAGCTGGTTCCAATTGATTCCACTTATTATCTATGCAGAAACTTCATGCATGTTGCTTCATTCATGGAAAACTTATTTATTATAGCTAGTTGTGAGAGAAACATGATGATTCAGTTAACCAGAACCAAAAAAACAGGGAGGGTAGGGGGTGGGGGTGGAGGGGGGTAGAAAACAGAATAATCCTTTTCTAGGAGTGAAAAGAAACTCCAAGGTCTAAGTGTCAGTTCATTCTGCTTCATTTAAACTCTTTTGATAGATTTTTTTTTTTTCTTTTTTTCTGAGAATAAGTATACTTTGGTTTTGGAGTTAGACAATGTACGGAAGTGAAACATTTAAAGAGATACATGGATAAAGTGTTAATTTCTGTGCATAATCAGAAATATATGCAAGAGTATTAAGGAGGTGATTGAAATCTGCCGTGACAGGATATATTCCTGCTGAGAATCCCTTCTGCTCTCACATCTTTGTTGTGCGGAGACTAGTTATGAACGCAGAGAAGAGATCTTCCACTCTATTTCTCTCATTGTGGATTGCAGGGCTATTGTACATCCAACAGCGAACATGATGACTGGTAGAAGCAGGTATTTGAACATCACATTCTCCCAGCCTTTTCTGTCCCTGAGATTTTTCCATCCTGAGGCCTGCTTTTTTTGCTCTTAGTCCTTTCTTCTATGACTGTAGTTTTCATGGTCTCATTCTTCAGACTCATGGTCTGACTGATTACTGGGACATACTGTTATACTCCTATTAGCTGTACCAGTCATTTGAGCCTGCSTGCTCAAAAGTTGAAAAGAACTCAACAAAAGTTCCTGTTTTAACAGAGGTTTTAGAAAACCTAGCCAAGCTGCACCTTACCTGTCTGCATAGGAATGCTGAAACAGAAAAATATGACAAGACTTAAAATGAAATTGGTACACAGTAGCCCAGGGGCCTCTGCCATAAGCTTTTCCCTGCAAAAGCGCATTCTCTGCAAAACAGGCTTTACAGAAAACACTGACCTGTCTTCATCTTGTTTCTGTCATGACGGAAAAATGAAAGCGCCGTAAGGGCTTGCCCATTAGAGCTACTGACTGTCTCTCATGCATAGCAGCTATGCTGGGTGGCAATTCCAGTGATTTGGACCCACTTACACTGCTTGCAAGGAGTGAGATTGCCCAGTATATTGCCCTCAAATAACAGAGGTTGTAAGGGAGGGTAAATAGCAGCAGGAGGGGAAAAGAAGCAAGCTYGAAAAGTCTTCAGTGCACAGTCTGGCACATAGAGGGTATACATATTCTTACAAACAAAGTTGTGCTCAGAGAAGTAAGTTCATCATATGGAAAATTAAGTAGATAGGAAGGGACTTCTGAGTTTAAGCAAGACTCAGGAGTTCAACATTTAATTTTAATTAAATAATGTCATGATTGATTGGAATTAAAATCCAAGCTCCTGTGTATGTTGATGAGAAGTTGATTGCATGTATCATGATGCTTTTGAGATATTACCAATAACTGCTAATGGCTTATTAATGTCTGAGAAAGGTTGAATGATAGTAGCTGTCTTTTTTTTCTTTTAAGTACCAGTTTCCTTTTTCAAAAAAGCATTTCATCTAATCAAGTGTGAATGAAAACTGTTATGTACAGAAAGTTCTGAACTAAGAATTCATGAAAATTGGTGTTTCTGTGTCATTCCTGCCTAGGCAAAGTGAGTTATTTTTGAAGGACGTAACATATTAACCATACAGAATTGCTTTATAGGCCCCATTAAATAGGGGGTTTGAAATCAGTAAGAGCTGGAAGGTCACAGTCTTTCAATCCAAAAAGYTTGCTTTGGTTCACTCAACCTTTGAACCCATCCATGGATGTCAAATCCGTTGTCCAAACAGTCACTCTGGTGACTGGGTAGTTGAGCAGCTAGTGACCTAACGACTGTCCATAACATAATGGACGTTTACTGTCTGCATATATAACTATGCAAAACTCACCAGTGATGCATATAATCCCTGTTAACGAGATCTTACATCTGTTTTCTAAATGTCCTGGGAGTCTGGAGAACTTGGAAATTATGTAACTCAGAAGTACTCAGCTTTTCTTTGTTCTGACTGTTCATAGGTTGATTGTTCTGGTCACTTTCTGTAATTTTCCCAGTTCCTTGTTTGTCATGTTTTCACTTAATTCAGCAGTTGTTTTACTTCTCTGACCTATTATGCTATTTTCTTTATCTCCTTCCATCTTGTTTAAGAATACCTAAGTCACTGTGGCAACTACTTATTGTCTTGTTACATTTTGGGTTCAGTTTAGGTTACTTTTACTGCCAGCTGCTTGGCCACGTGGCAAAATCATCTTTTGCTTTGAACTAAATTATCTGTAATTAATTGTCTCTTAGTGACAGTTGTTCACTAAGGTAGAAACTGTCACCTAACTTCCTCCAATTTCCATATTCACATACAACTCACTTCTTGATTTTGTTATTCTTTTTCTTTTGATAGTGCTGTTTATTTAATGTGCATGATTATTCTTATTTTGGCTATATTAAGGCATTCAAATTTTATGAACAATTGAAATAAAAGTATAAAAATAGACTACAAATGAAGAAAGTACAATGAATAGCCAAAATCAAAACTTCCCTTTTTATGTCTTTATTTAGCATTTGGGTGGAACGTATCTCAGGATCTTGGATCTATAATCTTTCTACATGCTTTTCTATTTCGACAAGCTAAAACAGTTAAGATTTCTAGTACATAATCTGGATTAGACTCGCATTAGTAATTTTAAAGGCATTTTTCTATTTCTGTGTTTTCTAGCTGAAATAAGAAGTTACTTTAATAAAACTGTAGTTCAGTCTCAGGCAACTATTTATATTCTGTTTGAATTGGGGGGAGGGTATCCAAACAAAGATGACTTTATTGAAAGTGTGGACTCTGCTGAGAAACACTTTAACCTTTTAAGTAATCTTATTGGAGCCAAAGCTCCTTGGTGTTTATCTTAATTGGTTAATACATGTTAAATCACACGTCTAGCATACATCAGCTGATACGGGTTGGGATTCTTTAAAAATCACCAGCTCTCCTAATGTCAAAAGGCAAACAAAATGTCTTTCAATTCCCTGACATTCATTGCCTTGTATCATGTGATATAATCATTTCCAAGTGTCATTTGAGACTGCCTGCGATTTTACCTTTAATGTTAAGCCGGAAGAAAAGAAGAACTTCTGAATTCCTCAATAAATCATAAAAGCCAAAACAAAATCCAGTCCAAGTCTTTTGCCCTTCACAAAATATCATAAAATTCAGCTCTTACGGACACAATGATGTAGGTGAAGGAGTCCAGATACCAGTTATATCAACACTGCAGCTGTTAATAGGCTGACCAACACCTTTGCATATATTATACATTTAGCATTTGCCACAGCCATTCCTGTTATTTTATTTAATACCTTAATGGGGTGCATACTTCATAAGTAGGCTATTCAGGAAAGTATGTTTTTCTTAGAGAAATTAATCAGATTTTCTTTAAATAAATACAAATAATTGAGTCTTTCCTAGAACATTGTTTTGGTGCCTGGAATTATTTTAAAGGAAGCTGAGGATGGCTCAGCTCCTTTTAACATTTTGCCCACTTTACTGTTGAACAGTGTATGTTTATAATCTATATGTCTGTGTTAACATGACTAAAATTAGATGGGAGACAGTCCTGAAGGGCAAGGGGGTCCGGGAAGGCTGGACGTTCTTCAAGGAGGAAGTCTTAAAGGCGCAGGAGCGGACTGTCCCCATRTGCCACAAGAAGAGCTGGCAGGGAAGACGACYGGCCTGGCTGAACAGGGAGATTTTGCTGGGACTCAGGGAAAAAAGGAGAGTCTACCGCTGTTGGAAGAAGGGGCAGGCAACTCAAGAATGAAGGACATTGAGGTGCTGGAGCGTGTCCAGAGAAGGGCAACGAAGCTGGTGAAGGGTCTGGAGAACAGGTCTTAAGAGGAGCGGCTGAGGGAGCTGGCGTTTAGCCTGGAGAAGAGGAGGCTGAGGGGAGACCTTACCACTCTCTAYAACTACCTGAAAGGAGGTTGTAGTGAGGTGGGTGTTGGTCTCTTCTCCCAAGGAACTAGCAATAGGACAAGACGAAATGGTCTCAAGTTGTGCCAGGGGAGATTTAGACTGGGTATTAGGAAAAATTTCTTCACCGAAAGGATAGTCAAGCATTGGAACAGGCTGCCCAGGGAAGTGGTGGAGTCACCATCACTGGAGGCATTCAAAAAACGTGTAGACGTGGCACTTCGGGACGTGGTTTAGTGGGCATGGTGGTGTTGGGTTGACGGTTGGACTTGATGATCTTAGAGGTCTTTTCCAACCTTAATGATTCTATGATTCTATGATTCTTTATCCAATGAACAGTGTGGTATGTTTGTCAGACACAAAGAATTTTTAGGGGGTAGTAAGGATATAGCAGTAATAGATTAGGCAGACAATGATCCTTAAGTTGTAAATGAGATCAGAAGTACTGTGACGCAGTTTTTCTTTTGATGATATGCATGTATGTGCATGTTTGCATGCATACTGTATTCACTGYGTGCGTCCAGAGCAGTGCACAGCTCACTCTGTAATCAGATTATTAGTTCAATCGTATTAGACTACTTTATACTCTGAGGGTATTCCCTTAATCCCATTCCTTTAGTGTGCAGAAAATATGGCAAATAGCAGTAATGAACATTAGGCTCAAGGAATAGCCCCTTCCTCTCCACGCCCACCTCTGCAGCTTTAGAATTGAAGAGGCTGCCTGAGCTTGTAGGGGGGAAAAAACAAAAACAAAACCAAACACTGACACTCTTAAAATTCACACTTTTCTCTGCTGCCCTCTTAATTGTTTACCTCCATTTTACCAAATAACCATTTGGACAGTTAGGAAGGTTACATTGCTAAAATATGTAAAACAACAGGCAGTAAAGTATCATGTTTTACAGATTTTCATACTTTATTAGCATATGCGGCTTTGATGTATAAAACACCACTTATAGTTTACTAGTCATAACATATGCGTACAAAAGTCGAATACTTGTTCATTCTTAGAATCATAAAATCATAGAATGGTTTGGGTTGGAAGGGACCTTTAAAGGTCATCTAGTCCAMSCACTCTGCTGTGGGCAGGGCATCTTCAACTAGATCAGGTTGCTCAGAGCCCCGTCCAACGTGRCCTTGAATGTTTCCAAGGATGGGGCTGGAAACATCTACCACCTGTAGGGCAACCTGTGCCAGTGTTTCACCACCCTCATCAAAAAAACTTTCTTCCTTGTATCTAGTCCAAATCTACCCTCTTTTAGTTTAAAACCATTCCCCCTTGTCCTGTCGCTACAGGCCCTACTAAAAAGTCTGTCCCTATCCTTCTTATAAGCCCCCTTTAAGTACTGAAAGGCCACAGTAAGGTCTCCCCAAAGCCTTTTCTTCTCCAGGCTGAACAACCCCAACTCTCTCAGCCTTTCTTCATAGGAGAGGCGTTCCATCCCCCTGATCATTTTCATGGCCCTCCTCTGGACCCGCTCCAACAGGTCCATGTCTTTCCTGTGCTGAGGGGTCCAGAGCTGGACGCAGTACTGCAGGTGGCGTCTCACCAGAGCAGAGTAGAGGGGCAGAATCCCCTCCCTCAACCTGCTGGCCACGCTTCTTTTGATGCAGCCCAGGATATGGTTGGCCTTCTGGGCTGTGAGCACAYGTTGTCGGCTCATGTTCAGCTTTTCATCCACCAGTACCCCCAAGTTCTTCTTGGCAGGGCTGCTCTCAATCCGTTCATCCCCCAGCCTGTGTTGATACCGGGGGTTACCCTGACCCAGGTGCAGGACCCTGCACTTGGCCTTGTTGAACCTCATGAGGTTCACACGGGCCCACTTCTCAAGCTTGTCCAGGTCCCTCTGGATAGCATTCCATCCCTTAGGCATGGCACCCYTCAGCTTGGTGTCATCTGCAAACTTATTGAGCGCGCACTCGATGCCACTGTCTATGTCATTGATGAAGATATATTAAACAGCACTGGTCCCAGTAGAGACCCCTGAGGGACACCACTTGTCACTGATCTCCATCTGGACATTGAGCCATTGACCACTATCATCTGGATGCGACCATCCAACCAATTCCTCATCCACTCAACAGTCCATCCATCAAATCCATATCTCTGCAGTTTTGAGAGAAGGATGTTGTGGGGGACCATGTCAAATGCTTTGCAGAAGTGCAGAGAGATGACATTCATAGCTCTTCCCTTGTCCACTGATGTAGTCAYTCCATCATAGAAGGCCACTAGGTTGGTCAGGCAGGACTTGTCCTTGCTGAAGCCACACTGGCTTCTTTCTTATATATTCTTTAAGTACAACATCAGGAGGCTTCCTATGCATATTAAAAATTTTCAGCGTTCCTTTCTGCCAGGCAATCATTATGGCTGCATCTTTTTTAGTAAATTAAATGTACCTAGTTGGCTTGGAGACCAACTGACATGAAATACTCTATGTCCCTACTTTTAAATTGTCTTGCCGTCCAGAACACTGTAGTTGCATCCAGACCATCTACTGGGACTGGTCCCTTGTGCAAGCTCCAGATTTATATTCAGATCTGCAGTTGTTTGGGAGAATAATAGATGACTTGGACCAAATCTGTGTCAGGGACCATTCCAACAATTAACAGTATAGGCAATCAGGTTCCAATGCCCAGGAATGTTCCTAGATAATTTGATTTACAACATGGATGTAACTACTACTACATGTAGTAGTTTCAGACTGTAAAATTCTAGTGACCTTGTTAGCATCTGAGTAATATGTAATGTGGCTTTAAATCACACTCATGCACTTTTTGAATGCTGTTGCCATCTCTATCAAGTTCTACAATTAATTCAGTTTCTGAGGAAAAAAGCAATTAATATATTCCAATTGCCTCCTTCAACATGAATCAGATTTTCACTGCACACTTAGAAAAAAAATATGGCACCTAGATTTTTTTTGTATGTTCTTTTACATTTTAATGGGTGTGAATGATTTTACCTATCCATGATATTTTCTAATATATGAGTAAATATATTGTGAAATGTTTTGTTTTCATCATCATCTCGGTAGTTGAGCACTGTATCACAATCTCTGCTGAATCTTGACTGAGAAACAAAATAAGAMCTCTGAGTTTTGTCAGTACTTATTTTAGAAGATTTGTACATAAACAAAGTGAATATTAAGCAGTGTTATAACTAATACCAGTCAGCATGTAGTGAAGGGTAGATATCTATCAGTTTACAGGGAATATTCCTGTAAAATAATTCAATTCTAGGCCAGTTATTTTGGCAGATCTGTAATGGAGAATAACTACAACTTCAAAAAAGGTAATTTTTCCAGTTCAAGAGCTGCAGGATTCCATCACAGCATCGACAACCACTTTAAAAACATGAAAGTGTAATTTACTGATGTAGTTTATGAATTTTTTAGACATGCCGAAACAGAAGTCTCTATGCTGAAGAGTTAAAGCTGCAAGCAGGCAACATACAGTTAATTGAGAGGTTAACTGAGAGATACAGATCAGACTCCTTTCCTTTTCATGTTTTTGCTATTGTAGCTGTTTCTTGCTTATGGTTTTGAAACTATTTTTTATTTAGGGAAATTCTCCTCCAACTGTATACATTGTTATACACATATAATGTGCTTTTATGTTTCTTTTCTACTAAAAATATTTTAAAACCATCTGGATTTTGCCACATTACTCAGTTAGGCCTGCTCTTTCACCACAATGGAGACTTCTTGAGTTGTCTCTGATCCTTACCTTCTTTGCTTTTTTGCATTTAGACGATTTGTTTTTAACACCTACACCACTGCATTTTAATTTGAATTTATTTTTCTTTCATCCGGGGCTGCAGCCTCTGTCTCACAGTGACCTTCCATTACAGTGAGCTTCAGGGCATGAGAATGTTCTATCACAAGCTGCTGGAAGCTTTCAGTAAGTTGGTTTTTGAATGAACAGAATTCATTAGTTCTTGCATGCTGAGGCTGCCTTCCTTTCTGTCTCTTCAGAAAGTGTGTTTTTATCTGTTGGTGCATTCCAAACTAACATGCTCYTGTTTCACTGTTGTTCACATGTAAAACTCTTGTTTTCTAAGAATGCTCTTCCAACTCAGACTTCACATCATTTCCTCCAAATGTATATAGCTGATGATTGCACTGTTTCCAGTGTCCAAGCAAACACCACCTGCTTTTTACCTTCCTTTGTCCTTCACAAAGAAGCTACATTGTTTTATAGTAATACATATTAATTATCCTACTGATCCTCTGCTATATCAATTCATAACAGGCTGATTGTACTTTCTGTGCTGACTATATGAATAGATATAGGAGAGGCTCCATGATGTTTGCTTGGACACTTGGTCTGGAGTCTGTAATACAATGGCAGATAAATGTACTGAAATTTCAGGATAGTTTTTAAAGGGGACAAAAACGTAGACAATTATCCTAGTGAGGGCCCAGTAAACACAATTAACCTAGAAAGATTAAGAAAACAAAGCTTCTAATGAGCAACCAGTAGAATCACCTACCTTCAATAGTGATAGTGAAGGATTTTGATGACGYAGATATCTTTTGATGAAAGGAATACAGCAAAATAAAAACATCAGATTCCAAATTAGCAGACTTCACGTCTGAAAATTAGTATGTAATATTTCACAGGAGGTAAGTCTAAGAGAAGACTAAAGGAAGACAGGTATCACCTTAAATACAGTATACTATGATACTAACTACACACTCCTCCAATGCAGAGGGTATACAGTGTAGAGAGCAACAACCCAAATAAATCATAAGTTCGTGTTTGACCTCAAATATAAGAAGTAAGCACAAAGAAAGGAGAAGCTAGGTCAAATGGCAACAGATGAGTAGAAGAGAATTGTATAAATCAGGGACAAACTCAGACAAATCAGAACACTTGGAGCACTCAAAATAAAGGAAACCACTGAATAATTAGACTAAAGTTAGTGGCTGTGTCTAAACCAGTATATAAAATGAGCCAGGGGCAATTCTGTACCCCCAAGAACATGTAGCGCCACACATCCCATATCCATATCGTTAAACTCTCTTCCAGAACAGTATGGCCTTGTCCCATACTGCCTGTAGGGAGCAGTAACTGGTCCATGCTACTTCCCAAATGCTCCTGCTGTGCACCCTCTGGAAGAGCGCTGATTTGAACAGGCTAAAACTGGACCAGGAGTGTGCTAACTGTTAAATAGTATGGACAGATGCATACTAGTGCTTGAGCTTGTGCCATGACCTTATTTTGTTTACTATAGTGGGTAACCAAAATGAGTGAGTCCTTTTCACATTTTACTATAGAATGTGGTGAGTCCTTTTCACATTTTACTATAGAATATATTTCTTTTCCTTACGGAGATGCTTACATGCCCTGCCTATCCTTTCCCTTAAGGGACCAGTTTAATACAGCACATTTATCTTCCTGGGTTTAGTCCCTGTTTAAAGCCTTTGAATAGGAATGAATCTTCCTCGACTCATCAACAGCATAGGCTCTCGGTTTTCTTCTAATTCACAATTATCAGCTTTCCCAAGCACGAGACATGAAATGAGATGTGACTAAAGAGGGACACTTTGGCAAATATGAAATATCTCTCTAGTACAGCAAGAGAAATAAGAGAAAGTCCAAGATAATTTTAGTTCTCTAAAAAGTGGAAAGGCCAAAGATTTTAATTAGCTTTCATTGAAGAAGTCAGTCTTAATGAGCTGCTGAATGCAGTTCATACCAAAAGGGAGAGCTAGTAGAATCTGTTTAATTTTGAAGGAGAGGAATAGAACAATATAATCAAACTACTAACCTATAAATATCAAGAGGGGAACAAGCAGATGAGTAACTTAACAGCTCTGTCATGAAAAAATGATGTCAAAGCAGTTTGATCTCTTTCTCTGAGAGGATAGCACACCTCATAGATAAAGAAACAGTAAATATTAGATATCTTGATTTTAATAAGGCTTTCAGTGCTGTATCACATGCCATTCTCATAAGCTAGCAGGGAAATACGGTCAAGATGAATTTATGCTAGGGTGAAAACAAAGCTAGTTGGAAAATCAAACCAGAGGTAGTTATCAATGCCTCAGCGTCAAAAAGTCTGTATCAAGTGGAGTTCTAGATGCGTCTGTCCTGTATCCTGTACTAGTCAGGATTTTTATTAACATCCTTAAACATGGACTTAATAAGTAAACAAATGAAAGACAACTGGTGTGGTGGAGCTGCAATGGCAGATAATCCAAAATAGCCTTTAAAAATTGAAATCATGTTATGAAAAAGTAGGAGACAACACAACAGGAAAGGATGGAAACTTATGAATTTAGGTAGGAAAAAATAACCACACAGCAATAGGGTGGGAAACACCTAAATACTAATTCTGCAAAAATAAAAGAATACAGCAGATCACAGGCTGAGTGAGAGTTAAGCCTGTTGAATACTGTTTGACGCGTTCCGCTTCAGTCTGAATGTGAAATTTATTTGCACATTGAAACCATGCTTTGTTTGCAAAAGGAAGACTTTCTGTTTTGCCGTATGTTTCAGTTATTCTTTGCAGATAAACATATTTTACCTGAATTAGACATACAGCTGCTTCCTGATTTACTCATTTGTGAAGAGGGTGAGTATATTGGATATAAAGAAGAGTACAGTTTGTAAGATGTGTATTTTTCCTTCTACTTTTCAGCAATGGTGATGACTAAATTTAAGTACTTAATTCATTTTTGGGGTGTTTTGGTTCAAGAAGAGATAGAATAATTTCAAAGAATCTAAGAGAAAACAGAAAGCTTTCTCAGAAATCCAGAGAAATCTATGACAAGGGAAAAATTTGTAATCTTTGATCTTGAGAAGATAAGATAGAAGAACAAGAGTAGAGCGTTATGATAACAGTTCTCAAATACTTAAAAGCCACTGCAAAAAGAAACAGGTTAATCTGCTCTCTGTCTGTGGAACACAGAGCAAACAGTAATAGTTCCAAATCACAGAACAGGTGATTTACATGAGAGATTAGGAAGACTTTCATGTAAGAGTTTTGGAGAGGTTATGGAGAAGGCAGATTTTTTTTAAGATTTCTAGGTTTCTTGGCAGAGTGTGGAAATCCACTACTGAATTATTAAGAGTAGGTTACAAAAATGTCTTTCAGGAATGAGAAAGCACTTTGGTGTTGGAGATAAAGCAGATGCTGTCTTAGGGCCGTTTCTGACCCTATTTTGCAGTGATTCTTAGGGTAAAGTTCCACATTCAACAGCAGCACTGGCATAAGACCTTTCTGTTTTTCAATACTTGAAAGTATATAATGTTTTCATTCAGCCTTCATTTCCCTACATTAAATTACACTTTCTTTAGTCATTCTTCATAGATTAAGAAAAGCCCCCCTGATTTTTTGCTGCTCATGTGAAGTCAGAGTGCATTACCTATCTTTTGTTTTGACACAATTGACTATGGAGCGAGACTGTGAACTGAATTGAGCAAGTAACAATCTCTTATTTTGTGGAAGGTCTGATCAAATTTGCAAGTTGTTTTCAGGTGGACCAGTTGCTAGATCCGGTTCACAATAGATCCTGCAAAATAAATAAGCAGATGTAACTAAAGAGGCATCAGAGGGGAGGAAACAGGCAGTGTATGTTGTGATGAAAGGCATTAAAATGAGCACTGTCAACATGAAAATGTACATGGATTGGTGGAGTCAGGGTCACACCCCTGTCCTCCCAAGCCATTTAAAAAATTCTGTCTCTGTGTTTCCATATACTARTTATCAAGCATCTGTCATTGCTATTCTGGGAAGGTATAGGTTAATTTTTTATCCTAAGGATGTCACAAACATCAATACCTTTGACCCATACAATAACAATGAGATTGAAATTCAAGCTGTGGGCAACCCTGGAGAATTAGCTGCTAGTATTTTTTTTATAGAATAGAATAGAATAGAAATGTTCAGTTGGAAGGGACCTACAATGATCATCTACTCCAACTGCCTGACTACTTCAGGGCTGACCAAAAGTTAAAGGATGTTATTAAGGGCATTGTCCAAATGCCTCTGAAACACTGACAGGCGTGGGGCATCGACCACCTCTCTGGGAAGCCTGTTCCAGTGTTTGACCACCCTCTTGGTAAAGAAATGCTTCCTAATGTCCAGTCTGAACCTCCCCTGGTGCAGCTTTGAGCCATTCCCACGCATCCTGTCACTGGATCCCAGGGAGAAGAGCTCAGCACCTCCTTCTCCTCGTCCCCTCTTCAGGAAGCTGTCGAGAGCAATGAGGTCGCCCCTCAGCCTCCTTTTCTCCAAACTAGACAAGCCCAAGCTTGTCCAACCCCTCAGCTCCTCCTCATAGGACATGCCTTCCAGCCCTTTCACCAGCTTTGTTGCCCTCCTCTGGATGCATTCAAGGACCTTCACGTCCTTCTTAAATTGTGGGGCCCAGAACTGCACACAGTACTCAAGGCAATGCCGTACCAATGCTGAATACAGCGGGATAATCACCTCTTTTGACTGGCTGGTTGTACCGTGTGCACTCTGGGATGCGGTTTGCCCTCCTGGCTGCCAGGGCACACTGCTGACTCACATTGGGCCTGCTGTCAACCAGCACCCCCAGATCCCTTTCTGCARGGCTGCTCTCCAGCCCTCCTCTCCCAATTTATACTTGTGCCCAGCTGTCGTGGTTTAACCCCAGCTGGCAACTAAGCACCACACAGCCCCTTGCTGTGGGATGAGGGAGAGAATAGGAAGGGTAAAAGTGAGAAAACTCCTGGATTGAGATAAAGACAGTTTAAGTAAGTAAAGAAAAAGCCACGCACACAAGCAAAGCAAAGCAAGGAATTCATTCACCACTTCCCATTGGCAGGCAGGTGTTCAGCCATCCCCAGGAAGCAGGGCTCCATCACGCGTAATGGTTACTTGGGAAGACAAACGCCATCACTCCGAACGTCCCCCCATTCCTTCTGCCCCCAGTTTTATATGCTGAGGATGATGCCATATGGTATGGGGTATCCCTTTGGTCAGTTGGGGTCAGCTGTCCCGGCTGTGTCCCCTCCCAGCTTCTTGTGCACCCCCAGCCTACTCGCTGGTGGGGTGGGGTGAGGAGCAGAAAAGGCCTTGTCTCTGTGTAAGCACTGCTCAGCAGCAACTAAAACATCGTGGTGTTACCAATGCTGTTTTTCAGCACAAATCCAAAACATAGCCCCATAGTAGCTACTGTGAAGAAAATTAACTCTATTGCAGCCAAAACCAGCACACCGGTGTTACTCCATCCCAAGTGCAAAATCCAGCATTTGTTCTTGTAAAATTTCATTCCATTGATGATTGCTCAATGCTCCAATCTATCTAGATTTCTCTGTCTTTATACAGAAATGGATCTCTGCTTCCTAATTGCTTCAGCAGCCATTTACTTCAACTGTCCTTCCTCTGGATGAGAATAATTTTTTATGTTTGAAAAAAAATAGAAATAATATATTTGTATACTCAGCTTAATGTTACAGTATTGTTACAAGTAATCTTTACTTTGTTAAAATACCAGCCAAGAAATGGTCATCTGTCTATGTCAGATAAACTACACATYTGCTAACAGTAGCTGATGCATATTGGGGATGGGGGAAAGAAACCTATACTTGCTGAATATAAAGCATGCTTTTATAAGAGAAATATATTCTTGATTCAGATATTTGAGATAAAACACTCCAAACAGTATTGAACACATTGGTCTTTTTTGCGATTTCAAAGCTACCACCGTGCAAAGACAATGCAGRTATATAATAAATCAAGTGTGATCAATCATATTGAAGTTTTAGTGGGCATGAAACTAGGCTAGTAAAACAGAACTGTACTACATTGTATTAATACTAGATACGGAAATAACATGCTTAGAGAGATTGACTAGATCTGTATCTTATTCCTTTATATTTTGAGCAACATGAGTTGTTACGGTGTGATTCACATCTTGTATTATACTTATGGCATGTTATTATTGTAATTAAATAAACATTTTGTAATAAAAGAAATTGATGGATCATATTTTTACACCTTGCTCACAGATGCTGCAATATTTCTATGTTTTTAATATCAAAATACTGTKGTACAGTCAGCTACTTTTTGCAATTCTGATTAATACTTAAACAATATTTCTCCTCTTAAAATCACTTTCAGTAACAGATTAATTTGTTCAGTTATATTCATTTGAGAATTTCAGATACACACAATTCTTAAATGTAGCAAATTGCTTTGTTTTAAAATGGCAAATTTTGTTAAGTCCTACTTTCTTTTTTATTAAGTTATAGTGAAACATAGAGCTGTAGATGATGTTTAAGTGCCAGAACTTGTGGTAGAAAGAGATGCTAGAAGAACTGAATCTTCAGAAATTAAAGGAGAAAATCCTACAAAGTCCAATGAAGAGAAGAGTCCTAAAAAGCAATGGAATAAGAATAGAGAGCTGAGTATAAGAACAGAAGTAAAAAAACCATATAGGAGATATCAGAGCACAATAATCAGACAAGAAACAGTCAGAAATCGGAAATTTCACCATGGAAACGAGAGGATATTGCATAAGTATACTGCAAAATGAGGCGTGACACCAGCAAAGTTATTTAGGTGGAATGAGGGAAGTCATCATTGGAATTGGCCAGTAAAGGATAGCAAACATCAGAACTGCAAGCATCATCCTGAGCTCAAGTTAACAGGCCATGCACAGAAGTGGGACCGATTAACTCAAACTCAGTGTCACACTGATGCCACTACACTACTTTTTGTTCATGTGTGATCCATCCACTTTCTAGGTCAGCTGGACATGTGATGGTTAGCATCTAGTATTGCAGATGTTGTGGTGGTGCATTTCCCCCACCCTCCAAGGCTGCTTGTTGATCTCAGAAATTCCCATGAGACCTCGGCCTCGGAGCACTGAGCCTGGTGGTTGAGCGCTCCTTGACCATATYAGAAACCGCATAGCTGAGGCTGGGAACGTGCTCCTACTGCCTGGCCCAGGTGTCAAGTAGAACAACACTGAAACCTTGAGAATTTTTAGTAATTACCACCTGGGACTGTGGCCAGGATGGAAATTTACGGATGACTAAAGCCAATCATCTTGCGACCCTATAAACGGTGGTCCTGAGTGAGGCCCTTTGAGCTCTCCTGGGCCGCAGTGGGCTGCGCCCAGCATCTCCCTCTGAGTGGGATGTGTCTCAGAGCTCGCGACCTCTCGGGTCTGCGATATTCGGAGGACCGTCACCGAAAGCTGATGACGGGACCTGGGCCGAACCCCTTCACTCCTTGACGCTCAACCCTCGCCCGTTGAGAGGAATGCCGAGACATTTCGTGTGGATATTTCTTCACTGAACTCGAGGGGAATTTTTAACAAGCATACCTCTTGTACATTTTTATAGCTATATATATTTATTTCTCTGTGTGTGTGAACTAATAGTAAGCATAATCTGTAATTAAGTTGTGGTTGTAGTAGACTCTACTAACACTTACTTTAAATATTAAATTAGTTAATCATTAAGTGCTGCTAAAGTTTGTTAATGATTAGTTAATGATTAGTTAATGATTAAGTGCTGCTAAAACTCTGAATGAACCCTAGACTGCTGCTAAACACATATAGTCACTAAGATATAAACCCTTAGACGTAACAGGATTTTTCTTTATATGTTTCATCTGTGTAGTAAGTGATAGAGTGAACCTTGCCATCGAACTCTGTTAAGTCGCACTTTACAAATCTCTATTAAAATCACTTTCTGCTAATACCTCTGACAGTGATTCTTTGGGTGGCCTATAAACCACTCATTCACGACAGACATGCCCTTTGCTTGGCTGTCTTACTGTATGAAAGAAAACTACTTTGCTTTAATGATATTGTTTCTCTTCTACACTTGGGTTCTACACTGTTTCTCTTGTTTACTTGGGTTCTTTAACTAAAAGAGCCATCTGCCCAAGTGGCTTACCAGCATCTTCTTTGAAACCACTTAAAACTGCTTTTCTTTACAAAAATAAAAATTTTGGCAGCTCATCTCTTTGAAGAAAGGAAAAGTAACTCTCTGTAATTTCATTTTCCTGCTAAAGCTTTTCGGAAAAGATTCTCAGTTAGATACAGCTCTATACCTTATCTTAGAGGTTACCTATTTTCTTTTACAGCTTTAAAATTTCATGTCTTAAAACCTACTTTTCCTTATAGGTATTTTCTATAATAGTTTTGTGGAAAGATGCTGTACCAGTATTGGAATGAGAGTTCCCACCAATTTTTTTCCTTGCAGCGAGCTGAAGGATCAGACAGGCTATTACTTTGTTTTCATGTTTAGACAGAAGCATTCTTTCATAACTGCAACTAAAGCAAGTTGGCAGTTTCTTAAAGGAACAATATGAAGAGCACCCACACAAATTACTGTCTAGCAAAAGAAAGAAAGGCAATTCAATAAAAGACCAGCTGGGCTAAATCATGAGTTCTTCAGTGATGGAGGAACCTGAAGATTGACCCAAGAAAGAGGGAGTCACATAAAATGTGGACACTAGCTCAGATGACAAAGGCTGAATAGAAAATTAATAGCATATGCATAACATATCAAGGTGCAGAATTGTATACAACTAGTCTTTATTTTGTCTGCTTCATTTTCTTAAAAGGCAATGTTATTTCACCAAGTTATTTCTATTAACATGGATCCTATTTTTAAACGCTGGGTTTTTTTTCTTGAAAACTACATGGGATGTATTAGAAGTGTATAATAATTCCTAGCCAGTACATGTCAAGGAAAGTCAAATTGTGAGACTAAAATCCTGAGGGAGCAAATTGTTCTTCTTGTTTTTTTTAAAGTATTTCCCAGTTAGTATGATTTGATGTGTTTCACAAATAAGTAATTTTATCATAATAAAAATTAAACAGTATGAAACAGAATCCATGTAAAACAAAGGCTCTACATGCAACCTTCTAAATTATTCTAAATGATTGACTGAAAACCAGTATATTAAATACTCACTTCAGACAACCTGTGCAGGAAATGAATAAACAATGAGCGGAATTTATGGAGAAAATATAACTTTTATCAAAATTTCCAATAGACCTTCTACATTCTTCTTAGAAAATAAATTTATTGTATTTTAAAAACCATATACAGAAGAAAGGAGGACTGTGAAAAATCTATATGTCTTTGTACGTTTTTTAAATATCTAGAACAATGTACCTTCCAACACTTTGCTTGAGAGATACTGCAATCTAGTCTATTAGCAGGAAAATGAACTAATAATAAGGATATTTTCCAAGGCGTTATTTCTGTAAGGCATTTTAAATAGATGACTACACAAATGAATTCATATATTTAATCCATGAATGATGAATGAGAGCAGTTCTTCTATATACTTAAAACTGCAGATTTTCTGTGGATTGCTCTTCATTTGCATATTACACGTAAAGGCAGACTTACAAATTGACATAGGCATGTAAATACTTTGCTATGCCTATGAATCAGGTACACAGATATGTAGACTATGTAAGTATTGGGTGCAATAATTTAAGATAAACAATTGCAACTCTAATTGTCTGCATCATAGTAAAAGGCAGGCTTTTTCAAGCACAGTGCGGAAAACTGTCTTGAAAATTGCTTGGAAATGTAAAACCTCTATTACTAGATGTCTTTGAGAACAGGTTAGAGAAATATGTGTTATAAATGACTTTGGTACACTTGATTATACCTTAGAACTGAAGAGTGATTTAAAGGGACTGCAGAATATCAACTGTGCTCGGTGCTTAATTGTGTAAAATCGAAAACTTTACCCCATTCCACAGGTTGTTTTTTGCTTTAAAAAGCAAGAAACAAACTGAGGATTCTCCAGAAGCTTGGTAGCTCCTAAATTCCTCCCACAAGATGATTTGGCCTGTACCTTAGACCTTCCATTTCAAAAGCATTTCCTGTCTCTTGTATATCTGGGTAAGAGGAGAAGGCACCAACTTCATACATCAATAATTTCATTTAATCATCTCTCTGCTAATGAAGTTGTGTGCATATGTCAAATACTGCACATCTGTTGTAAAGGGTGCTGAGAACAGAATGTATTGCAGTCTTGCAAAAATACTGTAAGAGTATGAACGTAGAGCTGTGGTTTGTAACAAAGGAGCAAACAAACCTATCACAAAACCACATTCATATCTTTGTCTCCATTTAATTATTTGTGCATATCAGCAAACCAATAATAACAAAGGGTTTTGCTAAGAAACCAGTATTTTAATTTTCTACAACTAAAGCACCTTCTGCAGCAAATAAGCTTTTCACAAGGAATCTAGCTTATCTTTGTAGGAAAGCTTCTGATTGCACAATAATTAAAGGTTATGTAGAACTGGAAAAGCAACATAACGTACCATAGACAGGCATTGAAGAGTGAAACTTGAGATGCCAAATTATAATTGAAAACGAGAGTGTGTCCCTACCTAAACCCTTCAGGTAATTTGAACTGGCCTTATATGCTGCCACTTACTGTCCCTGAGCACCTCAGAATTATTTCTAGCTCCTCATACCCATTGAATGGGATACTGTCAGCTGGGTTCTTGCCTAAACTAGGACATTAGCTCCGGAAGCTCACTTAAATCCAGACAGGGAGTGTGGCCATATATTTTCCATCATCCTAAGGTGTAAGTGCTTACCTTCTGCACCAAAAGTTCCCTCAGCATGTAGCTGTGCACACCCAAACATGTTTAGCAGTGTTTGTTCTGCAGAGGTGACTTTTTCTTCTGTTAGGAACATCTAAGATCTATAGCTTGGGTGACACTGGTAGACAGTGTAGTGTTCTTCCCCCTATTTCCAGAGCTAGTTTTACTTTCTGACCRTCTAGTGGTGGTCTAATGTAAATACTTCCATCAGTGACCTGAATGATGACACATCAGCATTAGCAAATTTACAGAAGGTAGTAAATCAGGGGGTGGGGTCAGGTTGAGAGGACAAGTGGCAGAGTTTCAACCCAGAGGATCCTTAAGAAACTTGAGGAGTGGGCCAAAAAAAGACTTGTGTCGTTCTGCATCTAAGAGGGATTAACCTCATGCGTCAGTACAGGCTGGGAACCAGCTGGCAGGGTAGCAGCCCTGTTGAAAAGGACCTGGGATTTACAGTGGATGCCAGGTTGAATATGAGCCAACAGTGCACTCTTACTGTGAAACAGGCAACCGTTCGTGGTGCTCTTTTAGGGGGAGGGAGCTGCATCTGTAGTGCTGTGTTCCCCAGTGCAAGAGAAATGTCAACAAACTGGAGCAGAGGGCCCCTACGATGGTTAATGGATTGGAGCTTATAATGCACAGGGAGAGGCTGAGGGAACAGGGTTTATTTAGTCTGAAGAAGAGAAGGCTAATGGAGGATCTGGTTATACTCTTTAACTGCCTAAAAGGCCAGACTCTTCTAAAAAGTGTATAGTGTGAGAAGGCAGTGGTCAGAAGTTGCAACAAAGTAAATTTGGATTGGACATAAGGAAAAAATACTCAGAGTGAAAGTGGCTAAACACTGGATTGGGTTAGCTAAAGGGGCTGTTGACATCTCATCTTTGCGATTCTCAGAGGTGCCTCTCTCCATTGACTCATGAGAAATTAAGGACTTATCCTCTATCTTATCCCTCCTAGGGTCAGAAGGTTAATTTTAGATTTTATTTGTTAGAGAAGCCATACCTCAAATGGGTGCTTAAATTGAGCAGAGCATGTTTGGCCTTAAGGGAGTATAGCAATAATTTGATTTGAAGAAATTGCTTTTGCTGCATTAACACTTTATTTTCTGTGCGCTACATTTTCTGTAATTTTGTGACGGTAGTTCCTTACTTTTTGCTGGGAGTACTTCCGTGAGAAACGGCATGAGTAGACAAAATTAGCATTATTTTTTCTATTTGCTTCTAATTGAGAGTGATTCATAAATAATCTTACAAGGTTTTGTAATTTTAATACTTTTGCCCAGAATTTTTTATGCATTTATGGAGGTTTTTTCAAATATGTAGTTCTATTGAAAAAGCCATTTATTGTTATGCACAAAGAGCAAGGCATGTACATTCAATAAAAATTCTTATTTTAGATTAAAGAAAACAATAAAATATAAAAAACAGCTGCTGTCCCTGCAGATAGGCAGTCTTACTGGGATATTAAAGCTCAAGTACCAAGAAAACAAACATAATTCATGTCCAAGTTCTACTTGTCAGAGTGCTTTGAGTGTACATTGTATTGTTTATTTGCCATGTGTTTTATTTTTTATTTTGCTTTCCATGGAAGTTTTTCTGATTAGTGTGTTGTGTCCCACGAATGGCTTGAGCAAATTATGTGAAGTTACTGTTTTTCCAGTCTCCAGAATCTGTGTCTTCAGGTCATATCATTGTTAAGTTACATGTGTTAATTCCTTCTTTTCAGCCTGTGATTTGTAAGAAATTGTCACAGCCATTTTCATTGCTAGTTTTCTACTGTCTGCCTGTCTGTCTCTTTGCAGAATTTAGCTCTTCGTATTAATATGCAGAAAAAAGCTCAGAATCGAAGTAGGGATATCCCACTAATAAAACATTCTTCCGGTTTTGAACTGCTACAATAGAACAGCATCAGTTAAAAACACCAATTAGGCATTGTAACTATTTGTTTCTCATTAACACACTATCACATACACAACTTGATTGAATCTTAGGAAGAAAAGTTAGTAATTACCAAGGAGAGGGACATCATCAGTATGGACAAATTGTTTTTTCTTGCAATTAGGCCCATCACTCATAATGCACAAAGAAGGGGAAATAAAAGAAAAAAGAAACAAACCACAACAAAGAAAAGAATATCTAAATAAGGATTAATTCTAAGTAATTATGTCAGTATTAAACTGATCAGCTAGAATGCTTTTAGTACACTGATGGTCCTTATGTGATTTCTTCTGTCTAAAAAGTATGATTCACCTTCAAAAGGTGAACCAGTCCCCTCACATAATCCAGAAAAACAAATTATTTTTGTTGAAAATAATTAAGTGGAAAATTGGATAGCCTTGATAGGAGGGAACTATTTCCAAATTTCCTGTTTGGGGTCTAGCTATTTTTTTCACTGGTTTCTGAAAGATCAGGTAGTTAATGATGGAAGAGACCTCTTGCTTCAGGCTCACTGCATGGAAGAAGTTTGATAATGTCCACGTATGGGAGGAAAAGATGCATCATACATCCTGTTGTTGTCATTTCTTGATTTAAACTCTACTAAGTACTGTTAGAAGGACAGTCATACTGGGTCAAATGAAAGGTCTGTCTGGTTCACTATCTTTTCTCCAACCATGGCCAATAAAYGTTACTTGGGAAAGAGAAAATCTCAAGCAAACTTATATTTCTGTTTTATAAAGTAACATATTAATCATTCAAGCTAAGGCAAAATGTAGCATCTTTCTTGTTAAGATGAAGAATACTCAATAGGCAATGAAATACTGCTCACCTACAACATTTTTCTACACAGTGATTATTCAGATGTTAAGTAAGACAGCAGTATGATTCTTAATGATCATGTAACATGATTTTGAATAGCAATATATTTTTTGGAAGTGAGCATTATTTTCAATTTCATAATGGATTTAATACATTTATTGGAAATAATTCTTAAGGAATAGTTTTCTTCTACTATAGATACATCTTATTATATGATATATCATATTATATGATATATATGATACGACTTGGAAAACTCCTAATATAAAAAGGCAAAAGATTTTTCAGCTTTGTTGGATAGCACAGCTGTCAGGACCAGAAGTTAGAGCAGAGACCTGAGATTGTTCTGGAGCAAGGAACACTAATACATTCACAGAATCATAAAGATTGGAAAAGACCTCTAAGATCATCAAGTCCAACCATCAACCCGACACCACCATGCCCACTAAACCATGTCCCGAAGTGCCACGTCTACATGTTTTTTGAACGCCTCCAGGGATGGTGACTCCACCACTTCCCTGGGCAGCCTGTTCCAATGCTTGACAACCCTTTCGGTGAAAAAATTTTTCCTAATATCCAATTTAACCTACCCTGGTGCAACTTGAGGCCATTTCCTCTTGTCCTGTCGCTTGTTACTTGGGAGAAGACCAACACCCACCTTGCTACAGCCTCCTTTCAGGTAGTTGGAGAGAGCGATAAGGTCTCCCCTCAGCCTCCTTTTCTCCAGGCTAAACAACCCCAGCTCCCTCAGCCGCTCCTCATAAGACCTGTGCTCCAGATCCTTCACCAGCCTCGTTGCCCTTCTCTGGACACGCTCCAGCACCTCAATGTCCTTCTTGTAGTGAGGGGCCCAAAACTGAACACACTATTCGAGGTGCGGCCTCACCAGTGCCGAGTACAGGGGCACGATCACCTCCCTACTCCTGCTGGCCACATTATTCCTGATACAGGCCAGGATGCCGTTGGCCTTCTTGGCCACCTGGGCACACTGCCGGCTCATGTTCAGCCGGCTGTCGACCAGCACCCCCAGGTCCTTTTCCGCCGGGCAGCTTTCCAGCCGCTCTTCCCCAAGCCTGTAGCGTTGCCTGGGGTTGTTGTGACCTAAGTGCAGGACTTGGCACTTGGCCTTGTAGAACGTCATACAATTGGCCTCGGCCCATCGATCCARCCTGTCCAGATCCCTCTGCAGAGCCTTCCTACCCTCAGGCAGATCAACACTCCCGCCCAGCTTGGTGTCATCTGCAAACTTACTGAGGGTGCACTCTATCCCCTCGTCCAGATCATTGATAAAGATGTTAAAGAAGACCAGCCCCAAAACTGAGCCCTGGGGAACACCGCTCATGACCGGCCACCAGCTGGATTTAACTCCGTTCACCACAACTCTCTGGGGTCGGCCGTCCAGCCAGTTTTTTACCCAGCAAAGAGCACACCCATCCAAGCCATGAGCCGCCAGCTTCTCCAGGAGAATACTGTGGGAGACAGTGTCAAAGGCTTTACTAAAGTCCAGGTAAACCACATCCACAGCCTTCCCCTCATCCACTGGGCGGGTCACCTGGTCGTAGAACGAGATCAGGTTGGTCAAGCAGGACCTGCCCTTCATGAACCCGTGCTGGCTCTGCCCGATCCCCTGGTTGTCCTGCACCTGCCTCGTGAGCGCCCCCAAGATGAACCGCTCCATGATCTTCCCCGGTACCGAGGTCAGACTGACAGACCTGTAGTTCCCCGAATCCTCCTTCCGGCCCTTCTTGTAGATGGGCGTCACGTTGGCAAGCCTCCGGTCGTCCGGGACCTCTCCTATTAACCAGGACCGCTGATAAAGGTTGGAGAGTGGCTTGGCAGGGTCCTCCGCCAGCTCCCTCAGTACTCTCGGGTGGATCCCATCAGGCTCCATAGACTTGGGAGTGTCCCGGTGGCAAAGCAGGTCGTTAACCGCTTCATTTTGGATTATGGGGGGTGTATTCTGCTCTCCATCCCTGTCTTCCAGCTCAGGGAGCTGAATACCCTGAGGATAACTGGTCTGAATACTAAAGATTGAGGCAAAGAAGGCATTAAGTACCTCTGCCTTTTCCTCATCCTTGGTGGCAATGTTCCCCCTGGCATCCAATAAAGGATGGAGATTCTCCTTGGCTCTCTTTTTGTTGTTAATATACTTGTAAAAATATTTTTTGTTGTCTCTTACAACAGTGGCCAGATTGAGTTCTAGCTGGGCTTTTGCCATTCAATTTTCTCTCTGCACGACCTAGCGAGATCCCTGTACTCTTCTTGAGTTGCCTGTCCCTTCTTCCAACAGTAGTAGACTCTCCTTTTTTCCCTGAGTCCCAGCAAAAGCTCCYTGTTCAGCCAGGCCAGTCGTCTTCCCTATCAGCTCTTCTTGCGGCACATGGGGACAGCCTGCTCCTGCGCCTTTAAGACTTCCTCCTGAAGAACATCCAGCGTTCCTGGATCCCTTTGCCCTTCAGGACTGCCTCCCGAGGGACTCTCTCAACCACTGTCCTGAACAGGCCAAAGTCTGCCCTCTGGAAGTCCATGGTAGTGGTTTTGCTAACTACCCTCCTTACTTCACCAAGAATTGAGAATTCTATCATGTCATGGTCGCTGAGCCCCAGATGGCTTCCGACCACCACATCTCCCACCAGTCCTTCTCTGTTGGTAAACAGCAGGTCGAGCGAGGCACCTCCCCTGGTAGGCTCACTTACCAGCTGCATCAGGAAGTTATCATCTTCCACACACCCCAGGAACCTCCTCGACTGTTTCCTCTCTGCCRTGTTGTATTTCCAGCAGATGTCGGGCAAGTTGAATTCCCCCACGAGGACAAGGGCTAGCGATCATGAGACTTCTGCCAGCCACTTGTAGAATGCTTCGTCTGCCTCTTCATCCTGGYWGGGTGGTCTGTAACAGACTCCCAGCAGGATATCTGCCTTGTTGACTTTCCCCCTCATCTTAACCCATAAGCACTCAACCTGATCATCACAGTCGTTGAGCTCTGTACAATCAAAGCACTCCCGAACATACAGAGCCACCCCACCGCCTCTCCTTCCTCGCCTGTCCCTTCTGAAGAGCTTACAGCCATCCATCGCAGCACTCCAGTCATGAGAGTCGTCCCACCATGTTTCCGTGATGGCGACCAAGTCATAGCTATCCTGCTGCACAACGGCTTCCAGCTCCTCCTGTTTGCCGCCCATGCTGTGTGCATTGGTGCAGATGCACTTGAGCTGGGCTATTGATCTCACCCCCGACATCGGCATGCCACCCCTAGGCTCATCTCTAGCGAGCCTGGTTTTATCCCCTTCCCCCTTCATACCTAGTTTAAAGCCCTCTTGATGAGCCCCACAAACTCATGAGCGAGAACTCAGGCACACTTCAGGAAACATCTTTGAGTAGCCATGCTACTGCAGTCAGGGTTGAATTTAAACATCACTCAGGAGGCACTGCTCTTGGCCATAGGGCTTACACTGATGGCCATAAGTAGAATGGCATGGACAAGTACATTAGGGCAAGTTCATAACTGAGCAGATTACAGAGTCAGAAGGAATCTCATCATCATTACATAGTTCTGTCTCCTACATATTACATACTTCATTGATTTCACATATCTCYTCATCTACTTCAACAATTTCTGATTGATTTAGGGAGCAAATGACTCGAGACAGAGTTCTAACACTTTTGCATTTGAAGAAGCTAAAAAGGAAGAACAGAAGGAGGGCGATACATAAAATACGCTTTTACAGTTAGTGCTCATAAGACAATCATATAAGTTAGAAATTAATCATTATATGTGTTCAGTGTCTTTTAAAAAGCTGTATCTGCCCTACAGTAGTGGATATGACCATTTCTTAGAATATTTTAAGAGACTGAATGAATTTAAGAGATTAATTAATGTATTACATGTTATTAATGTAATTAATGTTAATTAGACGTAGAGTTTTGTGAAAATGCATTTTGGTTTAGAAATGTAAGTAGGCTTTTTGTAATAGTAAAAATAGCCAATAAGAAATGACACATTATATGATAGTGTAACTTTAGTTGTAGATCAAAGTGATGAAAACAGTTAAACTCTGACAGGGTCTGTCACTACCAGTGCAGAGAGACCATGTTATTGGATAAATGCTACTTTGTGTTCATGGCATCATAGTTTATCAGTTAGATCTTATTTTGTTAATCCAGTATTTGTCTATATTAATCGTACATCAACCAAGCTGTTGTGATACAGAAATATTTTTGTTTATAATTTAAACAAAACAAAATTCAGTGAGGATTAATTTCATCTTTATTTCATGAATGTTCCCATGAGAAGGAAACCTGTTTGTAGACAACAAATATGTTTTTCCCTTTCTCTGCATGATTAAATTGGAGGGAAAGAAAGAGGTTTTGACACAGAAATATAAGAAATAAGGAACTGGAATACAAATAGTGGATGTGATCTCCACTTCTTCCACCATGTTCCAGTTCTGTTTTAATAATAACCACAATTAAACTATGTGCCGACTGTGAGAGGATGAGATACTTAGTGAAGTCATCCATGAAAGCTACGGGTTTGTTGCAAGTCCGCAATTAAAAGAGATGGGAACATTTCACAAATTTCTTTAGGAAGTAGTCAAGTGATCGACCATGGCCTAATGAAGTAGGAAGCTGCCACATTGTACAATGATCGCATCCAAGAAAAAAGAATTATCTGTATCAACAGATAAACTCAGGTGAACATGCCAGCCTTGTACAGCTGAATATGAATTTACAGGGGCTTATAGGGCAAGCGATAAAAGGCTGAATTAGATAATGTTGCACTTAGTATTCAGTCTGTATTAAAAAATATAACAAAGTATTTCATATGTATATTGGACATCGTGAGACATGGATGATTCCTGAAGAACAGCTCTCAGTGATGGCAGGCATATTGCTTATTTTTATGTAAATACCAAAGATGTGCTTATCATTTCAAAACAAAAATGAACATATGCAAACAACTTCTGCAAAACTAGAAGAACTGGTTAATTCATTTGTTCATTAATTCATGCAGGCCTTAGAAAATTTTCAGTATTCTTCAGCATGGTTAGAGCTAGTTAAGTCTTCGCATTGTACCTCATTTAGTAGGAGCCCAGTTTTCTCTACTACACCAACACAGATGAGGAGTCGGACTTGCTGCAGGCATGAGCAAGCATGGTAGATGGCATAGTTAAAGGACATTAGTTAAGGACAACTTTCAGACAAGATAAGAAGTGACCATGCCATGGAAGTCACATGGCAGGCTCACCCCAGAAAAGTGTCAGGCCCCTCAGGACCAGGAAGTCCTCCCTTCCTTGGCCCATGCCAGCTCCCACTGTGCCACCATCARTCACACACACGCCATCTCCGGACTGCCCGTGCCTGCTGGCTCCTGAAGCCGAGCCTGCTTGCCAGCGTGATCCATGCACACAGAGGTCAAGCTGAGTGAGATCCCACTGTGTGGCCATCCACTACGTGTTAATGCAAAGATCATCAGCATGTCTGAGGGTGAAAAAAACTGGCGATTTCTGTGGCAAGTGGCAATCTCACATATCCCAGAACAGGAGTGCAAGAATAAGGAGCCCTAAGTACAGACTGCCGTGGAGGTCTGGGGAATGGTTACAGCGGCACAAGGCCCTGGCTGTTAAAGTGATTGTGGGTTTCTTTGAGAGGTGCAAAGGATATCTGGAAAAGACTCACAAATGTAAAGGCTGGAAATGCGGTATGTGTTATGAAGAGATCTTGAAAACAAACCCATTCAGTGCTTTTTGTCCATGACCAAAAATGCAGAAACAAGGAAGGGCTGTATTTTTGATGATATGGAATGTATGCAGAATGTCCTGGACTTGCTGGCCTTGGTGTACTTCTGGGTAAACGAGAAGGCACGGCTTCAGCTGCCAGCCTGTCATAGGCCATTCTCAGACAGCATGGGCTACAGCTCTGTCAAAGTGGTAGCCACCATGGGCTAAGGACATCCTGGTCCTAGGAGTCCTTGCTGTACCTCTGGGTGAATCTGCTGTGTGATGAGGAAAGGGGCAGGATTTTTGAGGCACATGGGTGATGTGAGGGTGAGTGAGCAGCCATGGAACCAGCTGCTGTCCTGTAAGTACATTTTGTCTGTCTCTGAAGAGACTCATGTCAGAGAGTTTTGGCTGCTGCTTCTTCAGAGGGGGTCATGGTAAAGAAAGAAGGCAGCAGCACAAGAAAGTATCATTCTCTCTGTAGTTCTCTGAACCCTTACTCCTATTTTATTTCTTATATTCTTTCCTCTACATTTAGAAACAGAGCAGAGGCTTGCCCTGTTTGTTTTCCTCTGCTTTTTTTGTTTATTTGTTTGTTTTTGGTTTTGTTTTTGTTTTTGAGGGGGTCGGCATGGAGGAAAGGCAGGGACAAACAGCCACAACCCCTATGCAAACTGTACTCTCYGAGGAAGTCTGGAGGTTTTTTGTAGGTAAGGGCTGTGGGAAAAGGAAAGACAGGCTGCAGTCTCCTCTCATACGCCCTTTCAAGCTCACTGCCTGACACGCTCCTTTTAGCATTTTTCTCACCTGTAAAGCCCTTTCCTGAAACCTTATTGCTTCCTTTGATTGGTTCCTCTGACTTGGATCTTCTTTCCTGCCTTCCTCCCAGTCCTACATGCTTGCTGTTGTGACACTATTTTGCTCTTTTTGAGGGCAGTGAAATTCTGTTCTGCCTAAATGCCAGAAATCTGATGGAGCTCCAATGCAGAATAACGTCACTGAGCTTGCTGAGGTTATACTGATACAAATGTCATTATATTGAAAATAAAGTTAGGCCCTTGGTCTATTAATTTGCTAAACATTTGTTTTCATAAATGATCTGTTGATGTCTGTAAGGACTGCTGTTTGGAATTTATTAGCTTATTTTAACAGTTTCCAAGCCTACAAACTTTTCTAAATAAATCAGTCTTTGGAAATGAAATTATTATGCTTCTAGACCAGCCACAGAAGAATCCTTCTCTGCTGACTATAGGGGCAGCTTATGATCCTGACCTAAACCAGATTTCTAAAGTGGATACACCAGTTTCATGACATGGGATGAGTCAAGTTGATAATCCCTTTCAGAGGGCCAAGCTCTATTCTAGAAGTAGCTATGCTTTTTTTTACCCTGTTGAAAGTCTGCTCCAATTTTTCGTACTCTGATGGTCAGTATCCTTTTAGTTTACTGCCTGATTTTATTTGTGTTCTGTTTCTACCTGTTGTTTTTGCTCCACTATTGTTCTTTAGCCTAAGCAGCTACTGGACTTTTCCAGTGCTTACTCTCTTTTGTATTTATAGACATACATTATCTTTATAGGGACATGTAAATGCCTGTTCCATTTTCTGCCTCAATCTTTACTTTGCCACATTAAACCAGCCAAGTTCTGTCAGTCACTTTTTAATAGATAGGCTTTAGAGCCTTTACCTATCTTGGTGACCTTCCTTTTCACCTGTCCTAATTTGAAAGAATCTTTCTTGAATGTGGGTGATCTGTGTTCTGTGCATATGACATCTTACTACTAACCTTAAAATATTCTCCTTAATCCAGTGCTGCTAGGATCACAGTTGTCTATTCTTGGCAGTATTCCACCAGAGGCTGAGTGTGCTCGTACAGACTTGCCTGACTGGCTTGAATGTTGCTATTAGTGTAGCCACAGGCACACAGTGCTCATTAAAAGTTGAAAAAAAACTAACTAAAAATCCTGGGGAAATATTTAAGAACTATCTCACACTGCACTGCTGGCTGCCACAGTTACCAAGGTTGCATTACATCAGCTAGCTACAGACTGGATAGTACAGGTATAAATGTCTAACGTTATCCTTGTTACAGATCTCAGTGACAGTTCTTCATTCTCATCCCTCATCTTGTTTTTCACTAAATCATTAGTGATTTAGCTTTTGTTCTCTTTTTCCTGTCAACCAGATTCCAGGGCTATAAAGCCTGTTTTGGTTAGGGGAAGAATGTATATGCAGACCTTAAGATTATATGCTCCTCTTACAGAAATTAAGATAGTGATGGTGTGGACAGTACTTCTTGTTCACCTTCATTTTGAAAATCTCTTCCCTAGGCAGGATCTTATCTTTCTCTTCTCCCCCTCCCCATTTTGATGTCCCTGTGTTTAGCAGAGGCAAGCAGATGCAGAAATAAAACAATCAGCCACAGCCTGCTTCATGTTTTTTGGCTGGTGAAATACCTGTTAGCCTCTACTTTCTGTTCCTTCTCTCATTTCTGAGGTGATAGCACCTTTCCAAGCACAYGTTCCCTATCTACCAGAAGCAGTTTCATCCCTTTCAACACAGAGAGTCACTGGTGGAATTTGCTCAGAGCTGGCTGAACGCTGTGAGCATGTGATCAATTTTAGGGCATAGTTTTATGATACAATCAACTGAGTCTTTACTGCCAGCTATGTGTTCCACTCCCCTATAGCCAGAATTTGTTTGACCTCAGAGTGAGCCTGTTCAGAAATTTACAATGAGGGAAAAAAAGGAATTGTCTTCCACCAGTTTAGCTCCCTAAACTATCTTAACATGGAGTCAAATGGATAACACAGCACGTATGATGGGTGGAAGGGAGCAACACAGGTGGMGGTGCAGAGTGAAACTGTTCCTCTCAGCAGCAGCTGGCAGCTAATGTAACCCAAACCATACTGAAGAAACACACCTGAAGTTTTATAAYCTCTGTGTGGATAGATCACAGGGTATGTGTTCCTTACTTGAAAATGTTTGCCTGTCTTGCCAAGAAACTGTTCATATGATTACTGATCGTTTGAAATAGTCTGCAGAATGTCCATTTGGTCATAAGATATGAACAATTCTGACCTTGATTGGAGACACTTGACTCTAATAACAACTTAACATGCATACCACAGAAATCTCGCTTAGTTATGAAAAACGATGTTCTTGCTTAATCTTCCTGCTTAAAAGAATTTTCACTACACATGCATGCATTTTATTTTCTATTCAGTTCACTGGCATGAATACAGAGAAGATAAAAATGTGATTCAATGAAAGCATTAATAAGAATATGTAAAAATGTTTTCAGTTAGGTAGCGGTGGATGACTAGTGAACAACTGAGTCAGTAAAAGCCCTTTTGCACAACGTGAAACTCTTCAAATCACAGGAAAAAGCTAACTAAATTACAAAAAAAAAAGACTTTTTTTCTTCTGTTTAGTCAGCTTTTTGATGTAAATGCAACACCTTTCATTCTGTAGAAAGAATTTGGTTTTTCTGCTATTCTAGAACATAAAACATGGACTACTGGTGCACAAAGAGTATTATAGATGCAGTTTATGTTGAAGGGGTATTCGTTTTCCCTTAAAAAAAAAAAATCCTAGGCGATAAGCATTTAAAAGGAGCCACAACAACCTGTAGAGTATGTAGCTGATGCTTGAAAATATTCTTTTTCTGCTGATGCATTCCTATGCTCCAGAGTACACCTCTCACCTTTAAAGCTGTCACAATCTAAACATTACTTGCACTGAAGAGAATCACTGTTTTGCCTCGAGCAAGGAACGTAAGTGTTGCAAAACTGACTCCTCCTCTAATGAGGAGAGCATGTACAAGTACAGAGAGTTGTATTTCTCCTACAGCTGCCAGGCTGAATATTTTGCAGGCAGAGCTGTAAACCTTACAGGCTTTTTCTTTGTTTAATTTTGTACTTTTGAGTCTTTTTTCCCTCCCTTTCTTTTTGGATTTATTTTTTAATATATGTGAAACTCTTTCAAATGCTGGCTTTTCATGTCCTTGTTCAGGAAGCATTCATGAATTGACATGGGTCAACATACTTTTCGTTACCAGGCAAAAGTAAGTACTGCAGTTAAACCTGTTCCTACTGTATGTTTACCTGACTATAAAGGGTTCTGTGTCGTTGTATAAAGGACAGAGTAGACTGTAGTTCTATTAGCAGAAATTAAAAACTTAGGAAAAAAATTAAAATCAGTTCAACTTAATATGGTATGCTAAATATTTTATGGCTCACATTCTGGAAAAAAAGGCATTTTTACTTGTCAGTCAGTGATCTCTCTTTTAAAATACTGAAATAAGCCAGACACAGAGATGCCACTCCTTCTATACGTTTTTTTAAAATGACATTCAGGATTGCGTTTATTTTTTTAAAGCATTTTCAATGCACTTGGTAGTACTAATCTCATGATATTACTGCTTTATATCATTTTTGTTCACTAAATATACCTTATTTATGTCAATCATTAATGAAAATATGCTGGTTGAGGAAATAAGGCTCCTGGAGCTCCCATAACTGCCGTCATATCTTCAACTATCTAATGTTCCCAGCCATTATTTTATTCTTCCTGTGTTACCCTCTCTGACGTTTGCGTATASGTTCACTAGTTACCAGATCCTGTCATATGTTATTATCTTCAGAATTCTTTGGTATTGGCATAGACTGGCAGTTGAAGGCTGAAAGGAAACAGACATCTCCGAAAGAAGGGAAAGAAAAGCTGGTAACTGAGCTGGCGAGGAGTAAGGAAAACAGTGTGATTTGATCCTGAGAGCATCTTTTTAGCCAATTTTCCCTGCATTCTATTGAAACACTGTACCATCATCATCTGTAATATTTTCACTGTTCCAACGGTCACCTGGGAATTCATGAATAGTCTGGGAATGAATACAGTTTCCTTTGCTATGAGTTCCCTCTAGAGAGCGCAGCAGCCTGCAAGACAGCGTATGGATTCTGTGTCCGTATTACCAGCATAAGCTTTCTGCTGCAGAAATGCTATGCTGCAGCTATCAGTGTTTTCTTCCTTTGAGAGTTGGCTTGCTGTTACTGAGATGAACTAGGCACTCCCTTCCCCAAGGCAGATGGATTACCCAGGCAGTGAACAAGTTTAAGCAACAAGTAAGGCTTGAATGTCTGCATAATGAATGCAGCCATTTACCGTATGCACTTTCGTGGCACTGAGTATCTATAGAAGGTCTGTGGCGTGAGTGTGCATCGGTCTTCTGTGATGAAGTACAGCCTAGTTAAAGTCTGACACAAGGATTAACATAGACCCTCATTTGGCATGGAGCTTGCAGATCTTGAAGGAAAATAAAATCTAGAGAAATGCAGGTAGTATAAAGGCAATGAGGAGCAAAAACTGATAGGTAATCCTAGCATTTTTTTGTTGTTAAAATTGAACTGGAAATCTGCCAGACTAATTTTTTTTGTGACAGATGTGATGCTTTGACAACATTTTCCAGTGGACTGAGCTCAGAAGGATAGTTCAGGTCTCAGAATTTTCATCTTTACTTTTGAGAAGGGCTTTATATGTTTTTAAGCTATTTCCATTGGATTGTCATCTTTTTTTTGTTGTCCAGCTAAAGATCCTTTCTAAATGTGTTGAGTTTTCACGGCTCCAGCTGAATTAACACCAGTAGCAAATGAAGCTCTGCTATCAGAAACAGGGTACTTGGGAGCAAAGGTGGCTTTTGAAAGCTCCAGCCTTCATTTAGAGATTGTGGAAGTTTGGCTTTTACACATTCCTTACTGCAGTGAAGCAAATGGAGTTCAGCCACTTCCTTCAGCTGCATCAGGATTTCAGTCCAAACTTATAGTCTCCCAGGCTTGTATTCTTCACTAGAATTAGACACAGGTTAATTACAGACTCATAAAACAATAGAAATACTTTGTTCCTACTACCGCTTGGTTTTGTCTTCTTTGAAGCTAATATTCTGGTACTTCCAGACACTCAAATTTACAAACTTTAAGTTGTTTTCTATATATTTATGGACCTGCATATACATATATAAGTATCAATACATTTTTTATCCTTCAGGCAGGATTTTATTAGGGTTTTGTCCCAAACTSTTGCGATGCAATACCCTTCTTTCAAAGATCTACGCCACCCTGAAAACCTTAGCTTTCTGTGGCTTCAGCTTCAGCGCCGSTTTTTGTTCCCATTTATGCTTCAGTACAGCTGCCTTTCAGAGAGACTGTAGGACTTTACAAGGTAGGATCAAAGAGCAACTCAGCCTGTACCATAAGTTCTTGGTTGTAATAATTAATTGCTCTAATAACTTCACTCACAAAGACTTTCTCATTGACCTTTTCCTAACTGCTCCCCTACAACTTTGGGGGGATGCCTTCATCCCCTGGTTTGGTCTCCATTCTTGTTTAGCTATTGCATTTTGCCTCAGCCTGGCTCTGARTTAGAAAACTCCTGTCACATGAGTCTGTACTTATTCCTGCTGTATGGGCTGCTAGGCTAAACTTAGTTCATTTGACGCTGATCTTAACCCTTTTAAAGAACTGGCTTATGTTATTTTAATATCTTTTATTGATTGGTCAGCTGTAGCTGTACCTATTCTGCAATCCTCCCCGCACCCCAAGTTATCACTGTGGAGCAATTCAATTAAACATTGTGAAATAAAGGATTCAGGKTTTTTTTATGAGCTAAATAATGAGAGAAGGAAGGTTTCTCACTTTCTTGTCCTTCCTCCTTCCTATCTTTTTTATTGCCTGGCCTTACTGAAGAGGTCRTGACCTCGCTCTGAGAGAATAGTATCTCACAGTTTTGGTAGATRCCAGTTTGTAATGGTTCTATTTAACATGACCTTTAATCCCGGTAAAAAATTCCTTGCTAAGAAACTTTCATATCCAGTGGGCTTTTTTTACAATCACTTTTTAGCCCTAAAACTTTATCGTAACCTCCAGTAGAGCCACAGGTAATTTGGTTGGTAAGAATATCTTTGCAGACAATCTAATTGGACTTTTATATAACTGATTTTTCAGTTCATTGGCAATACTGAAAACTATTTTTTAGAAACTGAAATTATCAGGTTTTGTTAATTGTGTTTTGGCAAGTTGAAAAGTCAAAACTTCAGGCTGAACAAAGCATTCAGCTAATGCTGTCTAATCTGAAAGAAAACAATTTCATTTTAAAGCTATTTTTTTTTAGAAATAAAATAAATTATTAAACTGTCATATCAAAAATGTAAACAATTTCATAAAAATCTGTGGTGACTGTTTAGGTTTTCTCTCTCTTCTGAAACACAGCTTATTTAAATGTTTCAGCTCACTTTAGCTTGTGTTGTGGATAAAAGTTTGAACCAAATATTTCGCTCAGTGTAAATTAAATCTCTGCTTTTCCTTTTCTAAGATTTACTATCAGTTTTGGTATGGTCTGGACTAGCACAAACTTTATTCTGATAATCTTGTGACTACTTTTCAAATTGGTTGCTTGTCTGTTATGAATAAGAAGGAATACCTTCTAATTACGCAAGTACAAGGACTTTATGAGACTTGCAGCTGTTGCATCCACTATCAAAATCTTTCTCCCAATTTTTCAAGTGAGAATATTGATGAACGCGAAAATGATCTAGTCATCTCATCTTACTTGGGACATTGCACCCTACTTATTTTTGGTTTAGGAATTACAAACTGTTACTGTCCTTTGGAGTTCAGTCAAACTGCACGGCAGTCTTCKACAGCTGATCAACAGGAGTTTTCTTAAGGAATAATTCCATTCATAGTGTATAGCAATTAATTTCATATTCCCAGAAGAAGCCTATGCTTGGTAGAATTCTGCACTGATAGTGATGTTTTCCACATGTGCTGTATTCTCTTGGAATTTTCTCTTGCAGTAAAAAAGTTTCGTATTTTGAGTTACAGGATAGCGGTCACCTTACAAAGGTTTTGTTTAATCTTTATTTCAAAAGAAACTGTGTAGGATGTTTCAGTTGAAGATTCAGAAGAGTTTGGATCAGAATTCTTAAAATGAGAAATCAGGAAGCACTGAACCATGAGGAAATTTGTATCAGTTTCTGACTCTATGACTAAGGAGTCTAGTTGTAACTACAGTGATTCATCTGAAAGATGTATCTGGAGGTTAAATCTGGGCATATGATAAGTTTACTTTTACTTAAAAATAGATATCCCTTTTTCCATCAAATTCAAACATCCAACTCAAACTTTATTTATTGTAAGACCATTTCTTAGGATATACGTTAAAGTGACTAGAAAAGGGAGAGAAGAGAGACAAGTTGGGAGACAAAACAATCAATTGTGTCTCAAATTATAGTATTCACAAACACAGCTCCCTGCCATGGAACAGTTCAAGTTGAAATCTACGGTAGTTCAAACTTTAAAAATCCTCTGCAGGACTGCAGATTCATTTTTGCAAACTGCTTTATTATGCATATTTTTCCGTATTTCACTGAAAATTATGAAATTAGCAGATAAGAAAAGAAATMAAAAAAATCATTGCAAAGATACAAACAAGTGTAAATCTCAAAGCACTTATTCGTTTCCATAGTCCAGGGTTCTTGTCATATCATGGGCGTTAGGAGGGACAGTATTCCAGAAGTATTTGCAACATGTGAGCATTTCAGAATAGTACTTAGAAGCTTCTTGAATATGTACACTCATGTGTCCACGTATTGTACCTGTGGAGAATGCGTGAAGTGCCTGTGAGTTGCTCCGGTGCTGATGGATGAACTCCGCAACACGCCCTGTGGGGCAGCCTGAACCCGGGCTATCCCTAACACAGGTACCATTATTCCCCTACTGCAGGATGTACCTGCCAAGTGCAGCTGTGGCTCTGCCTGATGACCTTTCTTCTACCGCATAGACCCCCATACCTTGCAGCAGCAGATGACCAACCAAGCAGAGGAGTCTGGTTAGGCTCCTTTTAGGGCGGGCTGACATAGTTCACCGAAAAGGAGCTAGGGGATTATTTGACATTTCTAAGAGACCACTAGATTTTTTTTTTTTTTGTCTTTTGAAGAGCCAGGGGCACTCTGCTTTGGTTTTGTTGCTTTCTCTTCCTGCCCCACTCTAGGTTGCTGAAGTAAAAAGGTGAAAGAATGAACGTTTAAAAAAATACCGTTTTCTGCAAGATCTCTGCTGTTCAGGATTGCACTTAGGTGAGTCCTATCACCTTTGTATATAGGTTAGATTATCATTAWGATCCCTCTAGCTTTACAGTTAAARATCTCTGAAAAGATCTCATTCAGCACATTTGTTACATCTGRTATAATTTGTTTTCCTTGTTGTGAGGAACTTTCTGATCTCCTGATTTTCAACCCCCTGACAACCTGAGGTAACCAGAGTTTTTTAGCATGGCAAATCTCTTAGCACATTCATTGTTCCCTCAGGGTGAAGTCATTCAATATTAACAGTACTTTTAAATTGTCACATTTCYACTTCTGGTGAACATGTGATACATAACATTCCCTATGAGCAAGTATGTACTGGTTCATAAAAACAGTCAATAAATTTGGCACTGATAATTTCTGAAAACTTTCTGACCTCTAACTGGAGCAAGAACAATAAGGRACAATCATTATATAAAAATGGAAGTTTTATAATTCAGGACAGAATAATCTGTTTGATGAATAGCACATTTTGGATGCTTCTGTATGGTGTGACTCTTCTTCCTTGGAGGAAACAAGAGATGGCCTTTGGAAAAGCATGACTTGTAGCCAAATCTACATCTGCTCACAGCTTGATGTAAAAATTGGATTGCTGCTGTTGCTACTTCTTCACCCCTAGACATTAGCTGGGAAATCATGAGAGTTTAAGGAAGCCAATCCAAAGAGAGTAGGCTTTTCCTTTAAAAGGTTAATTTTACTTAATTGTGATGCAAAGAGAAAATAAAGAACAATACACTGCAGTTATGATAGGGCAAAGTCATGTGCTATGGTGATATGAAAGGTAGGTAGATCACGATTGTGTGAATACAGAATAAAAATAGAAAAAATATCTAAAAATGCAAAAGTAAGAGGTACATACTTTAAGTTAAGAGTAAAAATTAGTTTTAAAAACATATAATACAGAAATTACCTATTAAGATGAAAGTTTYAACTAAATTACCAGGTTGAATGACAAAGTCTGGGCATCTGAAGGTAGGATCCCCGTGTGGCCACTTTGTTTTAAGTAATAACATAAAGTGTCTTGGTCTACATAAGGTARTTGGTTATGATCATACCATTTTGTCTTAACATAAGGAAGATAAATAGTTTGCTGGCTATTTGGCATTCAAGATGTTTCTTCTAATCTTCTGTCCAGGAAAAGCCCAACCTCATGTGTCTTGTGTCATTACTATACGCATATATCTGCTTAGCCTAACTAATAAATTAACCCAAACTGCCTGTAATAATTACAAATATATGTTAAAATACTACTTATATGCAAATCCTCTCTCTGATGATTATTATATAGTTTCCTAGGTTATTTTATGTCACGTACCTTACTTCATTCCTTGTTCGAGTGGTAGCAACATAGATCTCTACTGTGATTCAGAATGCTGAGGAGAGGATGAAGAAAGCCTATGAGGGAAATGTCATTAGTATCAGTTAAAGAAGAACTTTGATACAAGATGGTGCAGGCCCCATTCCCCCGACTTCCGCTGGAAGACGTGCCCCTCGAAAGTCTGATGACCATTGTCCCCAGAAGCCCTCCACCCTTTCCCAGCCATATGACCCACTTAGCCCAGAAGTGTATCAGATCCCTCAGGCCCAGGAAGTCCTCCCTTTGTCCATGAGGGTCACCATTTTGTCATGGTCATGCCCATACCCCTTGTGATCTCAGAACGCCCTGTAATTGCTGGCAGCTGAAACCCTGCCTTTTTCTTTACCCCAGAAGTATGTCAAAGGCCCTCATATATGCATATATACACACACACATATACATACATATATGTGTGTGTGTTTATAAAGATGCATGTGAGAGTGTACGAATAGTATGAATGTATGTTTATACATAGTTACACTTCTTTATAATTATATAAGGACTATATTTATAAAGTGTGTGTCTAAAAATGTTTAATAAGAGAGAATGAAATTAAGTAAAAATTGAATGTAAATAGAAAGAAAATTAAATAAAAGGAAAGTACAGTTGAAGGGTGCGGGACTGTGTCAGAGAGAGTGGGGGGCCATGAAAAAATTGAATATGCATTGGGCAAAGGGCTAAGCCTGTGCAGCTAACCAAGAGGCTGCCACCCAGCCCCAGCTCATCCAAAGAACAGACCAGACCTGTGAATCTGACCAGAGGCCCCCTTCACCTACCTTCAAACCAATCAGATCACCATACAGTATTACTGGGGCAGTCCTTCGACTTTGTCCTGTGATAGAAAATACAGGTAACATTGCTTACTAGAGTAGAGTGCCAGAACAAAAGAACAACTTCACAGGAACATGTGTGTAGGGATACCTACACTCCAAAGGGTTTTCCTAAAAAGACCATGTGCATTGGAAAGAAGATGGTTGGGCTGGGATTTTGGAAACAAAAGTTTGTTGAGGAGAGTGAGAGGTAACTTCTGCCTACATCTCAGTGTGCTAACAGCTACTTGTAATACCATGACAGGGATTGTGCTGCATGTGTTCCTTTATCCTTATGTTGATGTGGATTTTACAGCACTTTCTGAAAACATAATCCTGCCTGACTACATAGAAGACAGAATTATTCTGTGGACTGTTTTTGTTCCTGCTTAGGACCACAGCATTCAAAAAAAGGACAACATAGTAGCATGTTACTAGACTGCAGCATCTGTTAAAAGATATTTACTATGCTTTTGGGGAAGTGGGAAGTTTTGGGGGTGTAAATCCCCTTTCTGAAACAGCCAGGAGTACGATCGATCTGAACAGAAACCAGGTGGCTGTATGGTTTGTAAACCAAAAGACTTACAACATACAAAAGACAGTAGAAGTAACAGGTATTTGTGGCATATTCTAAACACAGTAAACTGGTAAGCTCATTTTAATGGTGCTGAACATATTATCCAAATGTGCCTGGACTGTGTGTCTAGAAGGCAGAATGGGTTCTGAAATAGCTGAGGCTTTTAAAACCATTTTTGCTGCCTCAGTAATTACAGACCAAGCAGGGAATGGATGGTTTTAAACCAGCCTTTAAACAAGCTGTTATAGTAGAATAATTTTCACTACTTTGTTACTAATAATGAAATGAGGCCTCTGTCACAGATTGCTTTAACAGGATGCTAGAAATCAAGATGTGGGGATGTTTTAAAGCACGCAGTTACCATTTGCTATGTCGATGTGTTACTGGAGTTTATAATAAAGAGCTATAATCACAGCTTCCACAGTACTGTCACAGTCAGACCTGTGGATGTGAAACCTCCAAGCTCTGCAAGGATTTGGAAAACCGTGTCTGGGAATTGGTGTAAAGTTAGAGTAAGTATGCTTCCACTCAGAAAGGAAGACCATGTGAGGATGTCTAGAACAAAAGAAAGATTTGACAACAGTTACGCGCAGATGTTCACAGATAGTAGCTGAAAGTGTGAGAAAGGGTCGGACACCCAGGTACTGCTTAATAGGCTGCAGTCACCAAGCTATCAAGGGGACATTTTATTCCGGTGAACTTTAAAAAGTGAACACTGTTGAGTACAGAATTGGCAAAATTGAAAAGTTTCTAGCAGTAAAACGGCAAGGAAGGAAGAAACAGCTGTTTGTAAAGTGGTGTTCCTGGCCCTAGAAATTTAATAGCTGGATAAAAGCCTCTCAGGTCCATGATGTTTAGCAGTTGGAGCCAGAGTGGGAGAAAAAGAGGAATGGTAAACTGCGGTTTTTACATAATGCTCCCCAACAATGCTTGCACCAGAATTTCCCCAGAAGACACCAGTTTGAACTTTATCAAACAGCTATTCGAAGCCCCTGGGAGCTGTCAGGCCAGTTGGAGGTGGGGTCTGCAGAAAGGCCATAACCAAATAATGTTGGTTATATGATGGAATAATAGATGGAATAATATTAATAGTGCTGCTGGGTAAGGCATGGCATTATTCTTTGCGGAAAGTCCATTATCCATACATATGCATATTGCTGGAATGTATAAGCATTTATTAGTACCAACAACAGAGCTTTAACTGTTGACCAGCCATAGGCCTGGTCTTCAATCCTGCAATTAGGAAAACAAAGCTTAAAACAGATGAAAATTCTTGTACTTTTTGTACAGCTGGGAAGCTTGCGATTTTTTTGGAAGCTTCTCCTGGGGTGGTCAGTGGCGGTTTCCCTTTTCAGCTGACATGCCTGGAAGGTTTATCTCGAGCTACCTCTGTGCAAAACCTTGTTGAGCACCAGCTGGTTGGACATTTATTGGTCCCATTATCATGCTGTGTTCTGGCAAATGGTAATAGCAGTGACATCATCACAGCAACACACTACAAGCTGCATTATGTGCCAGTGAACCAACCTCATATCAATACAGGCAGCACTGAAATAAATACACATGAAAACAAGCACATCTTATTTCACAGTGGAAAGGAGTTGCATCTGCCGCCCTGGAAGGTTCTGATATTTTAGGAAAGCACACCATCATGTAGTAAAGAATAAGTAGTAAAGGGAGTAGGAAGAATTAAAAGGACCCCTCCTTGTACATGAATTATTAAAGAGTCCAGGGGGAGTAGAAGGTATATTCTACAGCCTCTTTTCAAAAGCTGTATCATTTTTCTAAAGGAGTTTGGAAATTATTAAGCCACACATTAAAAGCGTGGCTGAAAACATGGCCAAAGACATGATCAGATGTGCCTCCCAGGCTGTTGTGGCCAAGCTGCAAACACTGGCAAAGCAGGAGGTCTCAGTGGTTGTTGACAGACRCGTCACAGCCCTGAAGGGATGGCCTTCCTCAAACCCTTACAAGGAAAAGCATGGGTAGTGCCAGGCTGCATTCCAGCCACAACAAGAAGTAAAAGAATAACAAACCCTACTGAACAGTGGAAAAGAAACAAGAAATCCAGAGGAAGTCGGCCCATTCTGCCACTAGAAAAGGAGATATATTTTAACGAGGGTGATTTTTGTTCATGGCTGCTCAGAATAATGTACCAAACCCAAACTGGATTCGTTGGAAGTGGCCCCAGTGCAGACAAGCATCAAGAAGAGCTTGTTCGTTGAGATGCCRTTACTTTCAGCTGTAACACAATTTCCCCCCCTGGACTTGAATGGGAGAGATTGTGTAGGTCTGAACAACCATGCTGGATCTTTGCTGCAAAATTGTTGAAGAAAAGAGTGAGTCTGATGAATTACTGGTTGGCACCTATTTTCAGCCAGCTGGACGTTATGTTAGGAGACATCCTCATTCTGAGTTTGTAAGGCACAGTCTGCTATGTAAGGTGTAGATGACCTGGAAGTTGCCTTCAGGAGTTCATCTTCTGTCCTCACAGGAGACACATTTATTGCTGCATCAGATTCAGGAGAGCCATTCACTTTAGAGAGGCCTCTTGGTAAGTGTAATCCCCTGCCCTTGTCATGCTGCACAGTTTGGTTTCATTTCAGAAATCGCAACCCAACTATTACTTGTCTGATGGATGTGGTCTTTTGGGGGAAACCCACTGGGGACTTTTCTTAGTGCTCCTACACATGTTCCTGCAAAGTTGAATCTTTTTTCTGGTTTTMCATTTTAGTAGGCAATATTGCCCGTATCTTGTAGCACAGTACAGAGTCCAAAGACTGCCCAGGTAATAATGTATGGCGATCTGGCTGTTTTTTCATCAGTCTCGTTAACTGGTGGTCACATAACTGTATTTTCTTCTTGTTTAATTTTTTTCTATTTGTATTCAAACTTTGTTAATTTCAGTACCTCTTATTAAGCARTCTTTTATATGTAAACTTTTGCAAATACAAATTCATTTAGATATATAAAAAGAAGTTATGTATGTGTTTATACATATTTATACACTCCTGTCTGTATATATTTATGGAGATATTTACATGGCTATATATCATATGTATCAAGAATATATGAGGGCCCCTGAGAAGCTTCCAGGTGACCAGGAAGGCGGGGTTTCAGCTGCCAAAAGATCACAAGGTGCACTGAGATCACAGGGTTTATACCATTAACAAAATGGCAGCTGTGACAAAATGGCAGCCCCATGCTGGGCAGAGGGAGGACGTTCTGCTCTTGCTATACTTCTGGGTTGACCAAGGCGTGGCCTCACCTGCCAGCCAATCATAGGAAGTACTGATAYCACATGGGTTACAGCTGTATCAAAATGGTGGCTCCACATGGGCACAATGATGTAGTTRGGATGGCCTGACCTAGTTGGGGGGGGATAAGCCAGTCACATGACTGGAAAATGGGGGGGAGCTTCTGGGGCAGAGGGTCATATGACCACGAGGGGCTGGACTTGCAGCAGGACGGGCGCGCATGGCACTTGCCCTGTCTTACCTTGTGTGAAATTGTCCTGACCCTTCCCAGAATCTGAAAGAGGACAGGGAAAAAGGGAGACAAAAATCTTTTCTTTAGACAACAGAATACTCAATCAGCWGTTTCTGTAGTCTGTTTGCAATTAGTACCTCTGGGATTCTGTTGTGTGAAGATTTTTAACTGTTGGATCTGCTTAGTCACAAGAAGGAAAAAATTTATAACAAAGATAATTTGAATTTAACAGATGTGATTTAGGGGCAGGAGAGTGAAGAACAGCTTTTATGGTCATTGTGGTAATTTCTCTTAATCATCCATTCTTAGGCAATTAAAACTGAGACACCTGTACCCTTCTGTGTGTTGATCGCTTGATTATGAACTGCTGGAAGACACTGAAATGAATAGATGTGAGAATATGGAGATAAGTAACAGCAACATAGGTTCCCACCGAAAAGAAACAATCTTCTCAAAGCACTCCAGTTTCCTTCTAAAGAAGGCCAACAAGTCTTGAGGACAGAAGAGCAGCAGTGATGTCATACTTCTGCACTGTGGTCAGGCTTTCAATACAGTTCCMTGAAATTTTCATAAATTAGCTAGAAACACATAGTCTAGATGAAACTACTGTGCTGGATGCGCAGGTCCTTGGAAAACCATTTACAAGTGGTTATCGGTGGGTCGCTGTCGGACTGAAAGGACAGATTGAAACCAGCTGCATAAGACTAACTCCTTGCTATGGCAGCTAATCAGTATTTCATTAGTCATATGGATAACATTATACCAAGTGTATTTACTAGACAACAGTGAAAGGAGAGGGGCTTCCAGTTAACTGAAGAAGAGGAAGAGAAAGCAGTTTGATGGGTTGCTGTATTGTTTCTGATGAAAAAAGAGTTACTCAGTAGAAAAAAGAGCAAGGTGCTGCTCTTAAACATGGATACTCAATTGCACAAATACAAGAAAGAGGTAACAAGGATTCAGGAAGGTATTTTGTATAAAGAAGGGTTRTAATGGTACACAAGAGGAACAGCAGTCAGTAATGTCATCCTGCTGTGCAAAAAGTAAATACCATGCCAGGATTTATAAATAGCAGTCTGGTTTGAGGTGTGCAAAGTGATTCTTTTATTCCCTTCAGTATTTTCAAAGCCCCAACTGAAATACTTTGTCATTCTGAGGCACGGTGCTTCATGAAAGATAGGCAGAGAGTCTGCAGGAGAGTRACAAGGAGATTTATAGGTCTGGAGAATGTGGCGTATGAGAAAATGAATCAAGACTGATGAATCTAAACAAGAGAAGACGGRTGATATATTGGAACTGTTTAAAGTAGTGTTTCTTAGCCCTGCAGAGAGACAGTAGTTAGTTGTTTTGTTACTTTTAGACTGCAAAACAAGTACTTGAATTAAGTTGCAGCAAGGAAGATACAGATCAGGTATTAAGAACATTTTAATAATAAAGATRATAAAGCAGTAGCCTACATTGTCTAAGGAGATTGTGAAATTCCCCTAATTGGAAATTTTTAAGAACAGATTAAGCAAATCTCAGGAAAAAAATTGGCATTGTTAATCCCTCCTTGGGGCACTTAGATGGTCTAGATGACCTCCTGAGACCTCTTCTAGTCTACGATTTATTGAGAAACTTTTATGCATGAAATGATTAGGTTTCACATTCTTTGAAACAGGAACCATATCTTTTGTATTTGTACAGTGCATAGCAAAGCAATCCAAGGCTAGAGACTGTAGTCATTACAAAAACTGTATAGTAATAATGATATCTAATCAGCATGTTGTGTTGGAACATAACTGTAAAACTGTGACTCACTATGATGTCAGTGATGTGGTGGGTTAACCTTGGCTGGCTTCCAGGTGCCACCAAGCTGCTCTATCACTCCCCCTCCTCAGCTGGACGGAGAAGAGAAAATACRATGAAAGGCTCATGGGTCGAGATAAGGACAGGGAGATCACTCAGCAATTACCGTCACAGACAAAACCAACTCAGCTTGGAGAAATTAATTTGATTTATTGCCTATTAACACCAGAGTAGGATAATGAGAAATAAGAACAAATCTAAAAACACCTTCTCCCCATCCCTCCCTTCTTCTCAGGCTCAACTCCACTCCCRATTTCTCTACGTCCTCCCCCCGCACAGTGCAGGGGGAYGGGGAATGGGGGTTGCAGTCAGTTCATCACGCATTTTCTCTGCTGCTCCTTCCTCCTCACACTCTTCCCCCGCTCCAGCATGGTATCTCACTCATGGGAGACAGTCCTCCACGAACCTCCAACAGGGATCCTTCCCATGGGCTGCAGTTCTTCACAAACTGCTCCAGCATGGGTCCCTTCCACGGGGTGCAGTCCTTCAGGAACAGACTGCTCCAGCCAGTCCTGCCAGCAAACCTGCTCCAGCGTGGGCTCCTCTCTCCACAGGGCCACAGGTCCTGCCAGGAGCCTGCTCCAGCGCGGGCTTGCCATGGGGTCACAGCCTCCTTTGGGCATCCACCTGCTCTGCTGTGGGGTCCTCCACGGGCTGCAGGTGAGTATCTGCTCCAGCGTTAACCTCCATGGGCTGCAGGGGCACAGCCTGCCTCACCATGGTCTTCACCAGGGGCTGCAGGGGAATCTCTGCTCCAGCACCCGGAGCACCTCCTCCCCTCCTTCTTCACTGACCGTGGTGTCTGCAGAGTTGTTCCTCTCACACATTCTCACTCCTCTCTCCCAGCTGCTGTYGTGCAGTTTTTAGCTTTTCTTAAATATGTTATCCCAGAGGCACTACCACTGTTACTGACGGGCTCAGCTTTGGTCAACAGCAGGTCCATCTTGGAGCCAGCTGGCATTGGCTCTATCAGACATGGGGGAAGCTTCTGGCATCTTCTCACAAAAACAACTCCTGTAGCCCCCCTAGTACYAAAACCTTGCCACGCAAACCCAATACAACCATGTTTCAGAATTACCTGGCATTATCCAAATTATCTTGGTTAATTTGAACTTTATTGGAAACTGTGACAGTGACTGGTTGTCGCGAATGAGTGGTTTATAGGCCACCCAAAGAATCACCGTCAAAGGTATTAGCAGAAAGTGATTTTAATAGAGATTTGTAAAGGTGCGACTTAACAGAGTTCGATGGCAAGGTTCACTCTATCACTTACTACACAGATGAAACATATAAAGAAAAATCCTGTTACGTCTAAGGGTTTATATCTTAGTGACTATATGTGTTTAGCAGCAGTCTAGGGTTCATTCARAGTTTTAGCAACACTTAATCATTAACTAATCATTAACAAACTTTAGCAGCACTTAATGATTAACTAATTTAATATTTAAAGTGTTAGTAGAGTCTACTACAACCACAACTTAATTACAGATTATGCTTACTATTAGTTCACACACACAGAGAAATAAATATATATAGCTATAAAAATGTACAAGAGGTATGCTTGTTAAAAATTCCCCTCGAGTTCAGTGAAGAAATATCCACATGAAATGTCTTGGCATTCCTCTCAACGGGCGAGGGTTGAGCGTCAAGGAGTGAAGGGGTTCGGCCCAGGTCCCGTCATCAGCTTTTGGCAACGGTCCTCCGAATATCGCAGACCCGAGAGGTCGCGAGCTCTGAGACACATCCCACTCAGAGGGAGATGCTGGGCGCAGCCCACTGCGGCCCAGGAGAGCTCAAAGGGCCTCACTCAGGACCACCGTTTATAGGGTCGCAAGATGATTGGCTTTAGTCATCCGTAAATTTCCATCCTGGCCACAGTCCCAGGTGGTAATTACTAAAAATTCTCAAGGTTTCAGTGTTGTTCTACTTGACACCTGGGCCAGGCAGTAGGAGCACGTTCCCAGCCTCAGCTA